>BHFT01060797.1:0-17361 GCA_004320025.1 Laticauda laticaudata
ATATTTATGGAAGAAAGATGGATGTTTTTATGTTTTGTTTGTTCTTTGTTTGTTTTTAAAAATCAATAAAACTTAATTAAAAAAAAAACCTTGAAGAACCACATTGAGGAGAAAGCCTGTTTATTTCTAGAAGTTGATACTGATTGAATTTCAGGAAAAAAATCAATCAATAAACACAGTTCACATTTATATTTTGACTTCAAATGTTTTAGATCCTTATGCCTCCATAATGTCCCATTGAATTATTTGTTATAACATTGGTTGTATCAGGTATGATTATTTGTTGCTTCTTTTTTGCTATTACTTTTAATAAACTAAAATGAAAGACTAAAGATATGTTAATTATTGTTCTATTTTTGTTAAAAATTACATAAAGTTTTCAATGTGCCATAAAATATTGTACCCTTTACAATGGTAATATGGTAATATAATATTTTAAAATGAAGACTTGGTTGCCAATTTGAAGACATTTTGAATGAACATTTCCTGACAATCAAAGAGGTATTTGTCTTGTTTATGAAGTTTATTCTCAAGAAATGTCTAAACTTTCTTTTAAACAGTTCTTTGAAAAATAGAAATTAGAGTACAATGGAGAGTGGGGGGTTGTTTATATCAGGTTTTTATTACTTAAGTGCCACCTAGAAACATTGTATGGGAGTAGCCATAGAGGTTCTTTAAATAAATAAATACAGCATAAGCAGAGCTGGCATATCAGTTGACTGATAGGAAATCAGCATAGAATATGATGATCACAGCAAGGAGAAAAACCTGCCTCACTGGAAGATCTCAAGGACTGAAGAAGATCTATCTATACGATTGCTAAGAGTCAACTGTGAATCTGTCAGAAATATTTTCCATATGTCCTTTTGCTTATTCGTGTGAATCTGAATGAACAAAATTTATGCATTTTTAATTTTACTTGGCCATGTATTTTGAAATATTTTGATTTCACAAGTCTTCTGTAGAAATATATTTTCATTTTGCCTCACCAAATATGTTTGTATAATATTGGAGCCAACACCACTTGTCAAAGATAATTACTTCAGGACTTGTCAAGGATAATGACCTTGTAACAACAAAACATATGTAATAGCTAATATCTATATTTTAATAGTGCAATGAATCACATTTCCATTGTTCATAGGACAACCACCGGTAAAAAGGATGTCAGGATTGTAGAGTAGGATCAAAAAGAAGACATAAATTATGAGCATCTTAAACAAATACATGCAGATACATACACTTGAACCTTTAGTAAAGTCACTTGAATAGCCATAAGCCGAGCTAAACAATATCAAAACTTTTAGAATAGAAAATATCTTTGTTTTTAGTCATTATATTGAATATTTTATAATGTCTCCAGTTAATTGGACTTGTTCATGAATATTATCCTTTGGAATTAGTTTTTAAAATGCAAGTTTTAACTTACAGGATGGATAGAATAATTGTTAAAATATCATAGAAGGAGTCCCTATTGAATCTGTTTGGTCTCAATTGACAGGATTTTTAATTGTTTTGTTTTGTTACCGTCTGCACATTTTGTACAAGACAATCACTTATATATACAGAGACACCACTTTCTCAGGGTCTTGCAGAAAGCCAAGGTGGAATAATAACTGATGACCTCCTTTTACCGGTCCACAATAGAAAGAGTTCTTACTTATTGCATTATGATGTGGTATGTCGGCTTGACAGCTGCATATAGACATTACAGAGAGTGGTGATCACAGAACAAATCATCATGGACTGTCCCCTGATATAACTAGTTGACATTGCTAGGACTTGCTGCCTTAGAAGAGTGAGGAAAATCCTCAGGGATGACTCCCACCCTGGTCAGCATTTCTTTATTTTCCTACCATCGGGTAGGAGATATAGAAGCATAGCCAGTCACACCAAAAGGCTGAAGAACAGTTTTTATCCATGGTCTGTCAGACTCCTTTATGCGAAATAATCTCATAACAATGAAGTATGATTGACCTTCAGGGTCGGCGCGACATGCAATATGTTCACATTGGTGCAATAGGATTGCGTGTTTGTCAGTAGGATTTACTGGGTTAAGAATTTTCTGTCTTTCACTGTGAGTTTCATTGTATGTGGGGATGCATTAAGGGTGTACTAAGGGAGGCTCAGCCAATGTTGTACACTGACAATAAAGGTTTGAATATCATCAATTTATTGTAAGAAATGTTTTTAATGTGATTTTATTTAATGCAATTGCATGGCTTTGGTTTTGTATTTGTGGCCAGAAATCCTATCCTGTTTACTTTCCTTGACAAAAGGATGACTTTTTTTCATCCAATGTTTGCATTTACTCTCTCTCTCTCTCTCTCTCTCTCTCACACACACACACACACACACACGCATGGGGAGAGAGAGAGAGAGAGAGAGAACTATGATTGACATAGATATGTTCCTACACAATACAATGAAAAATGGATATAGTGAACTATCTATACCATGGGCAACTTGGCTTTTGGGCTGCATTGAGTGCACCACAATTGTCTTGGCCTGCATATAAAATAAATATCACATAATAAATACAAACATTCCATCAATCACTTTTAACTTCTAGACCCAATAGGGCAGACTGTTTGTAATCAATTAATGTAAGGTCAAATTAATGTAATCAAAGGTAAGGTCTTTATCTTTAATGAAAAAGATTAATATATCTAAATGCTATAATATTGTGGACCTCTGCCTTTTTGTTGAATAGTTTCCTAAGCAGCATCTTTCTCTCCTTTTCTCAAGATTATCCATGCATTCTATTGCAGGTCCTTAAATCTTAGCTCCTAGAGAGGTTTTGTATAATGACTGGGCCTTTTCTCAATTACTAGAAAAGCTTGAAAAATCATTTTTTCTAGGTATTTACTATAAAATTTGGAAAGGTAGTAACTATTATTAACTACATTTGGGTATATTCTTTCAGATAGGGCATACTACTTCTTTCAAAGCAAACACTCTTACCACTCTTCTTAAAGAGGATTAATAACTTCCTGGATCCAGTAATTCATGCTGTACTTGAACATACCATACAGTTAGGATAATCATGGACAAATTTACCTAAGATAAACAGAAAAGCACCACAGACTGCACCCCCTAAAGAAGGGAGATGAGTGTTGGTAATAGGAGATTCTATTCTCAAAGAAACAGAACCAACCATTTGCAGATCAGATATACAAATTAGTGAAGTATGTTCTCTCCCTGGAGCAAAAATCAAATATGTGGCTGAGAACCCTAACTAAAATAATAAAACCCACAGATTACTACCAGGGGTGGGATTCAAAATTTTTAACAACTGGTTCTATGGGCATGGCTTAGTTGGTGGGCATGGCTTGGTGGTCATGTGACTGGCTGGGCGTGGCCAACTCAACATCACTCACATCAAGGCACATCACTCACATAGGTTCTCCAAACTGCTTAGAATGTTAACAACCGGTTCTAGCTAATAGGTTTGAACTGGTGGAATCCCACCCCTGATTATCACCCTTTTCTACTGCTACATGTAGGGATGAATGACACAAAAAAGGACTTGGAAAAATATATAATGATTTTGAGTAGCTAGAAAAGAAAGTTAAGGAGTTAGGTGAATCATTTTTTTTTTTAATCTGTAGTGCCAACATCCAGTAAGAGAACAAGGAATTTTATATGTGAACCACTGGCTAAAAGGTTGGTATCACACAAAAAAACCCTTTGGATTCCTGAACCATGGTCTGCACTACCTCCATAAAGGACTTTTGGCAAGGGATGGGCTGCACCTCACAAAGATTGGGAAAATGTTTTGGAAAATGACTTGCTAAACGTATCAGGAGGGTTTTAAATTAAAATTGAGGGGAAGGGTGACCAATCTCCAGGATCTAATTCCAAGGAAAAACCCCTAGAAAATAAGTCAAATAATGAGGTAAGAAGGGATAGGAAGGAAGACAAACTCAAATACAAAATAGGAGACATAGGAAGCATCCCCAAAATCAGACATAAGACCACAAATTCCTTTATACAAATGCACAAAGTTTGTGGAACAAGCAGGGTGAACTTGAACTATTAATACATTAAGATAGATATGATACTGTACAGCTGGAATTACAGAAACTTGGTGGAATGAAACCCATAACTGGAACATACTGATAGAAGGATACAAACTGTTCAAAAAAACCATACCTTATAAAGAGGTATATACTATATACTACAATAGTAATGGGGGATTTCAATTACCCTGACATAAATTGGAAGACTAATTCTGCACCAAGTAAGAAATCAGATAGGTTCCTGACCAACCTAGCTGACAACTTTGTTGTCCAAAAGGTAGAGAAGGGAACTAGAGGGACAGCCATGTTGAATTTAATTCCTACAGGGAAGTGATAGAGGGAGTTGAAACAGCAGGAACTTTCGGTGTGAGTGACCATGTCATACTAGAATTCAACACAATGCAAACACAAGCAATAGAACATAATGATACCAGAGTCCTATATTTTAAAAGAGCTGATTGTAACAAACTCAGATAGAACTTGAGAAAGATTCCTTGGATGAAAATCCTAAAGGGGAAAACAATTCAATAAGTTTGGGAAACCCTGAAAAATATGAGCATTAAAGCCCAGTTCAGCACAATACCACTGAAAAAAAAAAACAAGAAATCCAAGAAGAAACCAGCATGGTTGCACAAAGATTTCCCTAACAAATTGAAAGACAAAAGGAGAAAGGAGGACACATAACTAAGGCAGAATACCAGCAGATAGCCAGCATCTGCAAAAACAAAGTCAGGAAAGAAAAGACCTGACTTGTTCAGAATGAACAAAGACTTGCAACAAAAGTTAAAGATAATTTTTAAAAAGTTTCTCCTAATATATAAACAACAAGAAAAATAATAAAGGAAACACTCAGTCCACTAAATAGAGAAGGTGGCAAGGAAGGCAGCAGAGAAAAAACAGAGCTGCTTAAAATCCTGGACCACTGGAAAACTACCAGACTGGAAAAGAACTGATGTGGTTCCCATCTTCAAACAAGGGAAAAAAATAGACCCAGATACTACAAACTAATCAGCCTAACATCAATACCCAGAAAGATACTGGAAAAGATAATAAAAAAATAGATCTGCCAACATCCTGAAATGAGTGAAGTAATAAGTAGAAGTCAGCATAGTTTTGTTAAAAACAGATCATGCCAAACTAATCTTATTTCATTCTTCAACATAATGACTAAATTAGTAGACCAGTGAAATTCTGTGGACATAATAGACTACAGCAAGGCATTTGAAAAAGTAGACCACAACCTATGACTTGGTAAAATAGAAAAAAGTGAGATAGATTGCATCACCATCAGATGGATTTGTAACTGACTGACAAATATATGGAGGGAAGTAAGCAGTGGGGTATAACAAGGTTCTATACTCATTAGGCCTAATACTCTTCAACTTTTTCATAAATTATTTAAATAAGGGAATAGAAGGGGAATTTACCAAATATGCAGATGCTACTAAGCTGGTAGGAATATCTAACACCCTAGATGATAGGCTCATGATCCAGGTGGATCTTGATAGACTTGAACATTGGGCCCTATCTAACGAAATAAAATTCAATGTAGAAAAAAGTAAAGTCTAATATTTAGGGAAGAAAAACCAAAAGTCAACATTATAAGGGAACTTGGGTTGAAAACAGGGCTTAATAAGCAGTACTCTGAGAGAGATCTTGGAGTCTTAGTGGACAAAAACTCAAGTTAGATATTGGTCAATCGCTCACATGCGGATTGGCATTTGAATCTCTGGATAGTCTTTTTACTCATCTATTATAACTACCTAATGATGGTAGGAGTGGGATTCTGAGGTGTCATCGGAACCTCTGTGAAGTAGGATAGCTTGAGATTGGTGTACTTGCTAAGTTGGACATTATGAAGCTGGTTCGTGCTTCTAGGATAAACCCAACCGGTTGGTGGTCTGTAAGTATAGGACAAAAAGATAAATCTTTATCGCAGAGTATCGCGACAAGTTCGATTTAGAGGCAATCTTGAATTACGAACTTATAAAGAGAGTAGACGCAAGAATGTAAATTCTGAGTTCGTCTAAGGAGCGGACTATATAGCTTTATATCCAGACCAAGATGGCAGAGAATCATTCATGGATATTGTGGATCATCGCCCAATTAAATATTACTTAAGAAATGGGAAAAGGTCATCCATTAACCCATCATCGACATAAGATGTGTACTTTTCAGAAGGTACTGGAGGTATTAGCGCAAACCACGATTCTGAAGTCGGGGAGCGGACTATATTGTTTGATCAGTGGAGAGCAAAGAAGACTGGAGAGGAGCTAGGATAGTTGAGGAAAGGATATTCCGAGTGTTATATGATCGTCTTAGTAGACGCAAGGAATGAGATCAAACTCATGATATCAGTCGCAGAGAATGCTTTGGAATTGGTGATCTGATATGTAGAGGAGATTTGGCTCATACAGAATGATAGAAGTCAGTAAGGGACATTCGTATAATTTGTGAAATTCATGGAGTGGCACGTAGTTAGACTAAGAGATTTGTGGAAAATTTATGCTGAGTGCTGTGAATATCCTTGATACAAGGGAAGAGAGACTGTGATGGGATGGAGGTCAGGGTCTGCGCAATGTGAAGGAGTCTCTAGAAGAGTGGAGAAGGTAACGCGCAATTCAGGAATGTTGTTACATTGGTGGCAAGGCATGATACAGAGTGGGCTCTTTACGGTCATGATAGACTATCTAGCTTTTAACCTACAAATAGTTGATAAGGGGAAATCGCAAGATTTATCTATGTATCAGGACTATATTGGTGATCAAGTCTATGAAATCTTACTCTCGCCTCAAGCTTCCTACTTAATAAAATCGGACCCAAAAAATCCAATATAGTTATTAGAAAGCACATAGACAAGGATATATTAAAGCGAATACCATGGCTCGCCATATCAGAACCATATATCTCACAATGTAGCTCACTGGTAAAATAGAACCTTCCACGCCCGATGACAGAGAGATTTAGGTCAGCGGGAGAGAACAGGAGACTCAGCAGGCTAATCTAGGACAAAGGTAGGTTCATTCTATGTGAAGGAACAACAGGTCCATAGCGTGGATAGCATATCTACAAATATGCACTTATTCTACATCCCAAATATGAGACTGCGTAATTCGATGATTTCTAGCTCTATCACACATGGCCATACGCGCGCTCTAAATAGTTATTGACCATTAATGGCTGAGGCTTTAGAAACGATTAATTTGACATATAATAATATAGATAGAGAATATTCCTGCATTCTAGCCTATAGTGAGCCAATCAAATTATTACATATTAGTAACCTTAATTAACACCTCAAAGTCGCAATAATATTCATTATTGTTAAATTTTTTAAATCCACTTTTGTGCAAGAGACTTGGATCTGATAGAGATGCAAGTGAGTTACATCGCAGGGTATAGGATGTATGCTCTGTAGTGGGAGAATGCGCGACATACGATAAACAGGGCTGGTCAAAACTATGAGGGCCACATGTAGGATTGAAAATCAGGCTTTAATTACTTAGTCGCTGCTGTGTCGGCGTCAGTAGATCTTAGAAGACCCAAGGAACGGGAGGATTGTATTAGGGCTAAGCCGAGTAGGTTCACAAATATGGCTTGATTGTAAGTGTGGCTCAAGATAGCGCTAGCATGGATGACATTTAGTGGGTATGGGTTTGGTGATCGATCGCCCCTGAGAGCCTCATTATTGTGTACAAGAAAGGACATCTCCAGTTGCGACCTAGATGGCCTATCGGGAACTATACGCGAATATATGCAGAGGGTGGTCTGTAGTTATATTATATATTAGTGAATATCTACAATAAGTGGAGGATTCTCAAACTGGCACTATTAAAGGCAGTACATATGGTGATCTAAGTGTGAGCCAAGCCTATCAATATCTCAGGAAAACTAGGACATTGCTGTGTACCAGTGAGTGTTTGTGGAGCTTTAGCAAGGAAGCTTTTGTCACAGGAGAGATATTAGTGGAAGCAGCTTGCAATCTTGTCAATGAGGAAAATGAACATTAACTCTACGATCAAGCGATTATCGTATAGACACTCTGCTAGCAAAAGGACACTTTTCGACTTGGAATCAACGCTCAGATTACAATCATATTTAAAAAAATAAATCCGACATTCATCTTGCTAGAAAAAAAACAACAAAATGGTCAGTATATTTCATGGCTGTAGAGGCGGTACTATATGATAAGAATCATGCCTCAATAGAATATGGGCCCAGTTTTTATCGAGATCTTGTAAGAGATCGTATAGCAGATCGTGATAATATGGATGTTTGGCTTACATTTCTGATGGTAATATCATGATTATTCTCTTATTAAGACTTACGCGCGCCTCCATGTCGATACTTATCTAAAAGCTAGGCACAGTATCTAAACACTAATCTAACAAAATAATAAACATCATTATGTCGTATTATGAGAGTATTCTGGATTGAATAGTGTAGACAAACTATCTGTACTGCTGATATTCCAACTTTATTTTCACATGAGGCATACAGAAGCATACCTTTTAGAAAAACTATAATCTTCTATTGTGACAGAATAAATAAATGTATTTTCTCAAGGACTTAAGATTCATCCTGCCACAAAAATTTACCATTCATTCGCGGTCAACAAGTCCGACGGGCGTATCCCCATCTTCAAAAAGGAGAAAACCACCAGCCTAGTTGAAAATTAATTAAAGGGCGGGAAAACCTCGATCTTCTCTTATTGCCTTAGCGGATTGTTAAATCCTGTTAAAACTTCGATTGGAACGGCATACATATGAGACATAAAGTAAACTTAAATACCTATATTATTGTCGCAAACATATAATTTTCCACTCTTATATTTTACTTGTTTAAGTCTTTTACCAAATATACAAATATATTGTGACTCTTCAGTGCAAATATACAGATGACAAATTTACTCCAGGTCAAAACCACGTATTCAACTCCTCGCTACATCTCATCTGCAAAAGAACACAGAGAATTATTATCGGAGATATCTGGTCAAAGTAGCACATCAGATGAATACTCAGGGCAATTTTGTTTTAGCAGATATCGTATAGCTATGAGTGATATTTTAGAACAGAATCGTCGAGTTAGTAGACAAATTATATAGAAGACGATATCTTATGAATTAGATAGCCTCTAGGTTGGAATCCTCAGTGACTCGCGATAGACAGACATACTTGCGCTAAATATCAGACAGTCTTTTGTGTACTAATGTTATACTTGGCTGGATAAACATAGGCCTTTATTTGGTATTAGGGAAAAACCACAAGCGGGACTCCTCATAGTTGCATAGCAAATTATCTATAGGACAACTACAATGGATCACAATTTGGGAGTGAAATCACTATCAATTTCTGATTAAATGTCCCAAAACACGTACGTTGGTGATCCCCATATGGGCGAAGTAGTTCATATTAGGATACAATAGGTGTTTTTAGTGAACAATATATATCCAGTTATCAATTTACCTCATTTCTAGTTATGATTCATAATCACGCATTGTGGTATATAATATGCTGCGGTCTTCTATCGTCTTGTATTATAGAATGATATATTATAAAGAATTATATCTCTCAAATTATCTACAGAATTATATAGATCATGCAAGATAAATACTCTTCTCTCCTATACTAGAAACGACATCTCCGCTAGTGATATTCTTCAGGTTATTAAGCAGTCGTGCGCCTACTATAATAACAATGGTGCACTCTATTATTCTCTTAATCAGGACATTATACATCTGTAGCTATGTTTTATCTACATAGAAATTGTGCGCATCACCAAAAAATACATGTTCAGTTGATACAATAATCTTAGATAAGAATAATCACTGGTTGGCTTATACGTCAATAATAGATTCTTCATTGTCCTGTGAATTACAAATCTTCTCGCTAGCGAGATGTCTCTCGGAAGATATGTTTAGAAGCTCTAATCTCTGTCACAAAATCTCTGTTGGAGTGCGCACAGAGCATTCCATCAATACAAGTATACAAGCCTTTAGACTCGAACAAGAAATGAGTGGATTTCTCTGCATAGAGACATTTGTAGCATCTAATATACTCAAGTTAAAGACAATTTAGTCTATGGAGCTCTACAACTTTATTACCAGCATAAATACAATAGACGGCATTAGATCAAATACCAGAATATTGTATGGCAAGGACCCTAATAACCTCAAGCAACATAATGATAACATACGCGCGAGGAGCTTAAGGAAAAACAAAAAGGGAAGCCCAATATATATAGGAGGTGTTAGGTAGTGGGATTAAACTCAAAATTCAAGTCACATCGGAGCTAACCCTCCACATTGTCAAATCTACTCTTAGCACCACTCACAGGCATCAGTTAATAAAACTATCGCTGGTAGGATTGGCACAAACGCACTTATACCATTTAAACAACGCAAACGCCGGGTGCAGTATATCCAGAGAATCCTCTAACTCGTCATAGTGCAAGAAAGCGATGATTTATGCATCCAAGTAGACTCTCGCAAATTGATATCTCGCATCTAGAAAAAGTATCGATCAAGGCCAAATGGCTTCCAACAAAACTATCAGCAACCATTCTGGAGCTCTACCGGATCTAATTTTGAGATCCTTACAAGTAAATAACTAACACCACGCAATAAAACACTTTATACGCAAATGGAGCCTAATGCTTCAAAGATTTAGATAACCCATTACAGACTTAACCTTATGGAACAAAGTATGTCATGGGAGCCGCGTCAACAATCAAGAAGATGAGATGACATACAGATTCAAAAGGTTCTCACGGTTCACGATAAATACATCTGAACTTGCGAGGCAATCACAATCTCGAAAGTCTCGCGCATGGACAAAAATCGCAGCCGAACATATTCATAGAGGGAAATAACTACTACATTAGAGCCTCTGGTCTCTCTATCTCCCCAATACGGGCAAAACACCATCTAACCTCTAAAAAGACATTAGAGTACTATGCGTAGATTTTAGCGATCGTGCGAACCATACCTTATCTCAAGAGGTTGCGTGGTGGTGATGCATAATCGTAGCATTTCCCCGTATACACATGTCCTGCCGCTGGCTATATGTTTCATTATTGTTAACTCAGACTCCTCCTATTAGAAGGTAATTTATATACTAGCCGACCTAGGAGATAACTTATACATTTATAGCTCGCTAGCTATATAAGGATAATCTCTCAGGTATATAAAATAACCACTGGTCATTGATACAGCTTCTCCGGCTTTACACTAAGTGGTATAGACCAAACGGCTTTCAACAGGCTGAAATCATATCTGCCACAAGTCAGTCTACAGAGTTTCAGCCGTGGAAGTGGTGTACTCCACAGAGTTACACGCCTTTCTACAATATATTGAGGGTGGGGTCATCTAGATTGGCTAATCTCACACGGGCTGGTCGCTGTACTTCATTGGGGAATTTGAGAGTATATGAATTGACTTCGAGGTCTCATATTCATGGTGGATTTTCTATGTAGTCATGTATTTTGTCGCGCTATTGATTAGGGCCATATTGTAGACTATGACACTCTGTATTCATATGTGCCTGATGGCGCAGGTATCAAGTAGCATAGTTGAGAGCTAGTCCAGTTAGGCGATTCCGGAGGTCAGGTGATTTTACACTCATGCAATGCTCGAGAGTTCATTTGGTATAAGCCTCTGAGCTTGCTGAGAATGTTAGAGGGAGATGTATTCTCTGACCGTTCGGCGCCAGATGGCAAGAAGCACCTGGAGTCATCGTGGAGCGCCAGCTCGGGTCTGTTTGTGATAGCTTTCCAACTTCAAACACCCCCCCACCAGGCACCCAGGGTTGGAAACCCAGGCTTGCTCATGAATAGGCATCGTTCCTTTTTCAACTCGGGGGCCAATGCGCTCGCAAGGTGTGTGACAGTGAGATATCTTAGTGGCGGTATCGTTGACCAGGAAAACGAGCAGGCTATCGCGAGAACAGCCAATCGATGACAAAGCCAGTCTGTAAGAACAATAACAAAATCTCTTCTATTCATTTAAAGCTAGTCGCAGAATGTCTTTTTTCATCTTCTATGCTTCTCTGATGATTTGTGGCTTGGGGTTTTCTTAGTGGCTCGGTTTTAGTGCCATTGAGTTAATGTTTGTGACCTGTGGGTTTTCATGTGTTGGACTAGTGAGGAGGGTGTGTCCAGCTTTTTTACTGCATTTTTGTGTTTCATCTTGCGGGTACTTATTCTTCTATTGGTCTGTCCAATGGTATGTGGCCGGGCAAGATGTAACAGGGAATTTCGTATATGCCTTGGTTTTTCCACGGTCAATTTTTGTCTTTGGGTCCTCAGGATGGCTGCTATTTTTTTGTGTCTGTTTTGAAAGGCAGTCTTTGATGTGATGCCTGTGTAGTATTCTACTGATTTTATCTGTAGTACCTCTCTTATGTAGGCAAGAACGCTGTTCCATAGGTTCTGTTGGTTCTTCTAGGTCTCTGTTATGTCTTGGTGTGTTTTTGGGATCAAGCTGTGATTTTTGTTTTGTGGAAGCCATTGGCTTGTCAATAACTTCAGTCAGGGTGCAATAGTTCCAGTCTTTTTATTGTGTCTTTATCTGCCAGGCGTTTGGTTTCTGTTAATTAGTGTTTTTCGCCACGGAATTTATCTGTGCTGGGTGGTGGTGGGATTGGGCATTGATGGTAGCGGTTGGTTTTTTATATATAAATATATATATATATGGGTTTTTTTTTGGTTTTTTTTAAGCTTCGCGGGTACTTACAATTGTGCTGGTTTAGCTTCCTTCGGGTATTATTCCCACGTCATTGTAGTTCTGTTAAAGTTGTAGCTCATTGTAGTTCTGTTAAAGTTGTAGCAACGTTTCAGCAGAATCTCATCTGCCATCATCAGGCTTCTGTGTGGATGTGTGTCTCACAGTATTTGGGCAATATCTCACAATATTTGGACAGCTCTGAATTGTTTTCAAGGTAAAAAATAATAGAGTAAAGATTCACAGAAGAAACTGCATGATTGGTGAGGGTCATTTCTTTAGAAAAATATCAGAGAATGTCCATTATGAAATGATTGTTAGAATGGGGAGGACTGCTAAAGAAGGAACATGGGAAATGGCAGAAAGATAAAGATTTATCTTTATAAAGATAAAGATATTTTAAATCTTTATAATAAAGATTTAAAATAAAGATTTCATATTATTTGTAAAAATGATAATGATAGTTATTCAGAAAGCCTAAATGTATATTTCCCAAAGTTAAAGTAGTTTGCTATATTTTTTTAATGTTCTGATGTTTAAAATTGCAGGAATGGGTCCCTGGGTTGCCATAAACAGCTAATGTATGCCATATATAACACAAAGAGGCTTGATAACCTCTCCAGTCCCATTCCCTAGAAAACAATTCCTAATTCTCTATTCCTAACTCACTTCTTAATAATAGCAATAGATATCTGCTAAAACAAATGCATATCATTGTGCTACTTTGCAGATTGAAATGACCTGTGTCCAGAAGAAGATGGCGTATACTGTTATGGAAATTTGCACTGAATATTGCAGGTCAAATTGAATGTAACTAGCAAAAAATAATGAATTTTTCCAATATTTATCCTTTGTCCATTGCAGTACAGGTTTAAATTAATGCTACAGAGGACAGGGTTGGCTTTATTATAGTTTTTACCCTCATGGTAAAGATTAAATTGAGGAATTAATTAATTAATTCAATTATTAACAGATAGAATAGTCAGTGCTGTATCCCTATAAAAATCAGAGCTATTTTCAGAAAAATTCCTAGCTGTCTGTATTGATTAATGTTAATCTGCAGCTTAGAAGTATGTCAGAGGGATGTTTGGATCCCAACCATGAATCAACAAACAATCCAAATTTCAGATCCAAGACTAAGTTGTATAAGGAGCTTTCTTGCTGCTCTAACACATGAACTAACTGCATTTGTTTGTTTGTTTTCTAAAGCAATGAATGCTATTATTAAGATACTGGGTGATCATGAAATGTTTTGCTGCAGTGCATCATAGGTTGTCAGTGCTCATATATAGCTCTATATATCTGCAACAACTGAATCAAAACCAGTCATTTGATTTTTGAATTGTGCTTGGTTACAGTGATTGATTAGAAAGTGTGTTGCAAATAAAGTAAATCCTATAAAAATACAGACACTGCAAATCGATAGTTCCCAGAAATCAGGTAGCATGGGGTTCTTCTAGGTCAGGGGTGTCAAACTCACACTGTCACAGCACCATCAAATGACATATCAGGATTTTTCCCCTTTTGCTAAACTGGGTGTAGTCATGGCCAGCACATGATGCATCCAGCCTGTGGGCCAGGAGTTTGACAGCCCTGTTCTAGGTGTTCCAGACATTCCTATAGCAAGAAAGACTTAAGCAGTTTGGAGTTAAATCAAAATTATTGCTGTTAGCTATTTAAATGTTCCTTGCCAAGGAAATCCTCTTTTCAGTATCTCAAGCTACATTAATGGGCAAGGACAGCATGGAAAAAGAAATATAGATATAGATATATCTATGAGAAAACCACTAGGACTCCAAAATGACTCTTGCAGTTACTGCTGTTGAACTAAGTTTCACCTAGTCTATACCTGTACATTTGGTTTTTCTTGCCTAAATGTAAAACCTTGCTTTTCTCTACATTGAATTTCGTTTTATTAGATAGGACACAGTATTCAAGACTGTCAATATCCATCTAGATCTTGAATCTATCTTTTGGCTGTTGGCTACAACTGCCAACTTCATCTTGCCTGTAAATTTGATGAGTTCCCCTTCAGTCCCCTCATCTAAATCATTTATGAAGATATTCATAACTCACATAATTCAATATGACTATGTGGTCAAAAATAGGAATCATACATATCTGGCAATTCAAACTGAATCAGGCATTCAAATCTGATCTGAGTTAATTTGCATACATATATATACTGTCCAGTATCTAGAAGTGAACCAAGTATTGTTTGGATGACTCCATTCCTAAGTAAATATTTGCATGATCAGTTTCATGAATTTTGCATTGCTAAATAAGATAGTTTGCAATAGTATTCATTTTGTCTACCTCTAGTTTGATAAAATTCAAACTACTGTCCAATCTGAATTATTATTTGTGCTGTATAAACCAGCAAATGGTTGCTTTTAGAAGCAATTTCAAATGAGCATTCTGACATTCCAAGTCCCTGGGCTACTGAGACTTACTAAGACTTACCATTTACCAACACTATGGGGTATCTTTCTCATTATCGCTTAAATAACACTTAAGCTTACAAAAGAGACATTTATATCTTTTTGACATATTCAGCCAACGTTCAAGAAATAATTGTTTCCCACAGATGCTTTATGGTCTCTACTGTTGCACCATGGAGTGCAAGAGGGTTTTGTGCAGTTAAATGCAAACTGAATTGGAACTTCAAATTAAAATTTACTGTTACTTCTAAGTATAATACGTGCCCTGACATTTAGTGTTATTTCAGGTTTATAATATTGTTGTGAATTTTTTCTCCTTAGACTCTCATACAAAACAAGAAAATAACCTTCCATTGACATAGTACTGGGATGCAATTTACTTTCTTTCAGTGTTGGATTAAGACCTCTTATTAACATTTATTTTTGTATTGAATAATGTGTAGACCTGCAGGCAAAGCACTTCAATCCAGAAGACAGTTACATATGCTACAGTGATAGGATTTAAATTCATGCAAACTGAGAGATTATTTTAGTGGAATGAAATGAATACAGTACATATGATATTTATCAAATCCTATTATTATTATCATCATTTATGTCCAAAATTTGTCAAATTAAAACATAAATATATTCTTCAGTTATACTGTCTACAAAGCAGACATAGGCAGCTTTCTTTGATCAAGAAGCTGTACTTTTACTTGTTGTTATTTTTTTAGACCCAGCAATATTTAATGAAGGGACTTACGACTGATTCCCAAAGTTATAGCTTTTTCAGTGACTTCATAAAGAAATGATTTGATCTGAGTGGTTAGCAACCTGATCACACTTATTATCAATTGCCCTTTATAATCTTTCTTGCTGGCTTCCCAGAAAGTAGGTGGGGAAACTAGCAGGAAGGATCCAAGCATTTCCTCTTATCTTTGTGGACTGTTTGAAATGCTCTGCTCTGAAAGATTTGTTGCTTATAAAGCCAGCTCTCAAGAGACCATAGATGAAAATCCAGTTCCATGCCAAAATCCAAGCAAGATCTTCAGCCACAAAGGATTTTCAGTCCCAGATAGAGAAACTAAAAATCCAAGTGGTTCTGAAGTCCTTTCAATCTCATTCCAATTCTACTATGAATCCTATGCATCCTCTCACTAACCTCTTCCTATCTGGCAACACCTGGGCCTTGCAATGCCCTGCTAGCTTCCCCATGGGGCCAATGACCAGACTGTGAGAAACTGACATGAAGTTGTCTTACTGACTTACTTAATGATGGCAACCCAACCAGGATAATATATCTCAGCTTTTCTAGAGAAGAACACAGAAACTTAATTCAGTAACATAGGACTTACTATAACTTTCTGAAATTCTGATAAGGTATCTACCTATCTGTTTCTCAGTCTATTTGTTGCTACAGTGTGTATTTTTATCAAGTTTTATTATCCAAAATAAAAAAAAAACATTTGGAAGAATAAGAAACAGGACAGGCAAGTATAGGACATGAGAAATATTCACCAACTCATCTGTAGCTCAGTTTCAAGCTCCTAAATGTCTTAAACTGAGGACTAAAACTTCCATATTGAAAACAAAGTCCTGGGAACCAAAAGTCAAGTGACATTATAAGTTTTTATAAGTATCTGACTAACTATGGAATGACAAGTTGTTGGACATAACTGTTTCTTTTTTGTCTAGATTGCAGCTTATGTTTCTAGCAGCAAAAAAGTAAAGTTTGCATGAGAGATACTTAGATATATTAATTTAACTTTTATTTCAAAATAAAATGGCCATTCAAGATAAAAAGAATAAAGGTGGTAGAAATTGTGAATTCCAAAATTAGAATTCTTCCACTCTAAATTATTTTCCTGAGTGGTTCAAAAATATTTTGCAAAGCTTTTTCTTGTATGTTATAGACTTCAGTGTACAATTTGATGTCAATTTTTAATTGTATAAAATAATTAAAATACTGAGTAAAATAGTTTTTTTTTTGAAAAGCAACAGAAAGTCAAGTTTCATACTGCACAGGTTTAAAAGCATAAAATGAAATATATTGGCTACTTTCTCAAATCACGATTTAACAGTTGGTTTGTTAAGGCCGGGTCCCACTGCACTTACGGATGAAAAGAGGATGTAAAACGTTAAAAAAAGCTTACCATCCATTGGAAAACGCTATGCATCCATTGTGTACTCATTGCAT
>BHFT01060798.1:0-19884 GCA_004320025.1 Laticauda laticaudata
AACAGGCTGGCAATTGTGTCACATAAGCTTAGCCATTATGACAAAAATCTTCCAGATAATGTTAAGCTCTGTCAACATGTTGTGGTCAGGGAAAAGAAGAGTATAGGCCAACAATAGTTGGAAGGACATGAAGCCTTTCCCACTTGGATTAAGAAATGGAAGAAAATAGCCCTTTGGTATTTAAAACTGAAACCAAATCAAAATTTAAAAAACGTTGTCTTATTCATCATGGTAAAGTATCAAACTGCATTTGCTCATTCCTCATCTTATAGTAGCTAGCGGGGCAGTATACTAGTCATGTCACTCAAAAGCATCTTGTCTTCTTTTTTTTTTTTAATTGGTTTTTAAAATGAACATAAACAAACAAAACATAAAAACATCAAGCCATCTTCCATATATATACATACAGTGTGCCGGTTGGTTTACAGATTGTTTTNTCAAATATTGAATACATTAATATCATTATTAATCTATCATTTGACTATACTTTTATTCATTCATGCTTTATGAAATAATCATATTTTACTTAATTTGTTTTATGACAGTTCATATTATCATCCCAAATCTATTCAAGAATCATTTTGTAGATATTATAAGAAAAGAATACATCTTTATATATTTACTATTTAGTGCTATTGCTATTGCTATTGAGAGGGGGACAAAAGGTGCTGCATTTCCTCTGGAAAGGCAATTCTGTGATATATACTCTCATGTATTTTAGGTCCTTATGGCTGAAATAACCACACAAGCCAGTGATTTATCTTTTTGCTTGGGAGCTCATGTGTAATAAAGGAAAGGAAGGGGAAGTGGGATGGGCAGAAAAAAGACTTGGTGACCCAGAGAAATTCAAGTCTGTGGAAGGCAACATTTTGTCAGCTGTAATCTTCTGAAAGCTGCATCCCATGGCAGTGGTGAAGGTAGCAAGCACTAAGCGGACGGTCAGAACCTAGAGAGGGTGAAGCCATTTATTCTTTATTTTTGGAACAACTGGTTCTTTCTGATACCCTGTTCTCTTTCTCTCCATGCCCCCACAATAAGGAATGGACAGACTGCAGTCCTTGGAGAATTAATACTGATTCCTTGCAATGACCCTTGAAATTAGAATAACTGTGTCTTGCCTTCCAAAGTGTTTTTCTGGAAGCTTCTCACTTAGGGTGGTGAAAAGTGCATGCACCTTTTCCTCCTCCTCTTTTGCTTGACAGTGAGACATCTTTTTTAATAATTCTCCCCTTATAGCATGGTTGTCAAACTCGCGACACGCGGGCTGGATGCATCACGCACTGGCCACGCCCACACCTGGTTTAACGAAGGGAGAAAAAGTTGCGATATGTCATGTGACGATGCTGTGATGACACAAGTTTGACACTCCTGTTCTACAGTGATTGGTCTTGGTAGATTTGCCATTCCCTCCTTCCCATTGGAAACAGGATGTCAAAAAGCATCCAGCAAACAAATTCCTCTAATGGCTGGTCTGTCATTCAGCAGAGGCAGGGCCATAAATTGTAAACTGTGCCTGAGATAGAAATTGGCTATGGTTCTGAATAACTTCTGGGTGATAGGAAAGGAAAGGGCCTAATGCAGGGGTGGGATTCAACTAGTTATTCATTGGCTACGGTTCATTGGCTACGGTTTCCACAAAACCTTAAGCTGTGCCGCCCAGACAGCTGAAAAGCACTGTGCATGGGTGCGCAGCATTTGAAAAGCCACTTTTTCCCTGCTTTTTCAACCTCAGCTATGCCACACAAAGTAGTTGAGGTTGAAAAAGCAGGAAACAAAGGACAGGTAAGAGCCCGGGCAGGAAGGTGGACCAAGCAGCAACAAATACAGAACCAGTTCAGTGTCTGCTGCTCTTCAGAGCTACCGGTTCTTTAGAACTGGACAGAACCAATAGCATCCCACTCCTGGCCTAATGAGAGTCATGTAAAACCCAGCCGATGGGGGCATGACATAATATAACATCTTTATTTTTCTGCTCTCAGAGCTTAAGGGAAGATGGATCATATATAGATAATCCTCAACTTATAACCACAATTGAGCCGAACATTTCCATTGCTAAGGATTTTTTTGCCAGAATTATTAATCAAATCACTGTAGCTGTTAGGTGTATCATGCAGTCATTAAGTAAATCTGGTTTTCCCCATTTGCTTGTCAGAAGCCAGCTGGGAAGATTACAAATTATAATCACATGAACCCAGGACATTTCAACTGTTATAAATGCATGCCACTTGCCAAATATCTGAATTTTGATCACGTAACCATGGGGACACCGCAATAGTTGTAAGTGCAAAAACCAGTCATAGGTCATAGTGCCATTGTAACTTCGAATGGTAACTAAACTTATAGTTGTAACCATGTGTATACTCTTCTGATGGCACTTGTCTATATCCCTTCTACAACCACTGAGGGCCAGAACCTGGATAGCTCTTAAGGAATTCTTTGTATGTAGTCATCTGAAGTGCAGAGGTCTGTGAGTTCAGTTCCAGGTACAGGGTCTAAACTCCAAATAAGAGTCCCCCCAAAAATGAAACCAAGCACTCAGTGTCTCATGGTGGTCAGACTAACCAGAAAGGAGAACACAGAGCATACATTGTATAAAAATAGAGAAATCACCACCAGAAGAATGGGGTGGAAGTCATGTAAAGTCTCAAGAGTTTCAAGCTTCCCTTCCCAATCATAAAGGGCAATTTAATGCATAAATAAGACTTCAGCACTGACGACAATCTGAAAAAGGAAGGTTTTTCAAGGAAGGAGATTTGAATTTTTCTATCTACTCATTTCAGTTAATGATCAGCTAATTTATAACAGGAGCCAAAGTCTGCATAAAGTACTCAGACCTCCATCACCTGCAACAGAACCGGGCGATGCCCTATGAGCCTGCACGATTCAAGGTAAGACTTGAGAACTGATTCAAGGTAAGACTTGAGAACTATCCCTCAGAGCTGTGCTTCGGGAAAGTTGGATGAGAATGACACGAGACAGCCCCACTACAACATGAAGGGGGCCATGGCTCCTCACCCCTGTTAGGAAAGCACTCTGCATAAAAGGCAAGTGCTAATTTGCAAAATCCTCAGGGTCAATGGATGGTATATATGCCACCTTTCCCTAATTCTGTATCTCTTCCAACAGAATAGGTAGTATTTCTATGACTGAGAGTATATTATCTAGCACAGGTATAGAAGGTGCCAGGTTGTACCACCCCCACATCCCACCTTATAGCATTTGCTATTTATGTATTTTAATAATTATGTACTTTATTGGAATTTACTTTGGGTAAATTCAGTATTTTCTATAATCAATAATTTGTTATATAACACAAAATATGATGGGTAGAGCTTAAGTGATTTTTTTAAAATACTGAAGCTTATTTGTAGAAGATAAGCCTGTGGACAAATGCCTTGATATGAGGTAGCATATCCATGATCAATGGATGTTTTTTTTTTTAGTTAATAATTTTTATTTTTAAAAAACATATACAAACAAAACATAAAACATAAAACCATCTTCCAGTTACATACAGTGTGTCGGTTGGTTACAAGTCTTGTGCTTCATCTACGTAGTCCTCATTTATAGTGTGTATAAATTCTCATTATCCCATGGTCAATGGATGTTGAAGAAAAACAATAAGAAGTGACATTTATATCATCTTCCATTTATTCTTAGGGAAATTGATCCCAAATGAAAATAGTAGCAGACTAGAAAAGACTCTTAGCCTGTCCTAATGGCATTCTTATAGCATCTGCTTTCTATTCCTGTTTGTATGTTACTATTATTGTTTTGATGCTTCGATTTGTTCTGATTCAATCTATTATTGTTTGATTTATGGTCCCTAGGTAAATTAATCCTTCAGTCTTCATATTATCTTCCTAGGAGCCAAACAATGCTTCAGTTTGTCTGAGTATAGAGAAAGCGAAACAATATTTGGAGGTCTCTTCCAGGAAAGAAACATGTCAGGGATGGTTTCACAGCAGAATTGTAGATTTCTTGGATCTGAAATCCTCCAATTTTCCCAAGCACCCTCCCACACTGTAGAAAATAAGGAAGATGATCTTGGCAGAAATATGCAGGATGCTTTGCATAGGGAAAAGGGGCCAAAATATTTTTAAAATTCAAAATAAGATAATATTTGGACACAACACAGACAGATGCCTCCCTAATTCACTGAAGTATAAGGAAGAGGAAGTCCAGAACAATCAGACTCAGAACACTCTGTTATTGCAGATACTTTCAATTAGTTTTCTTGTGGAATTGATTTCCTATCTGATCTACCTGGCGGAGCTGACACAAACTAGCATATGTTAATCTGTCATTCTAGTTGTTGTTACAGGTTCAAACCCTATTTTTGTGAATTTAGATTTCACCATTTCTTTCCAGGAAGTAAATATGCAGGGAATAGTTATAATATCGCAAGTTAATTATTATTATTTTTTAAATTGAATTTCCCATTCTGTTTTATTAACTATTTTGAAGTGTACATGACTAATTCTTTTGTTTCCACTTACTTATTGATTATTCACTTTAGTGTATTGTGAGAAAGACAATATTTTCCTATGGCTGCTATAATAATAGACATTAATTAACACGAACTTATTGTACCCAGTCTCAAACCATTATCATTCCTAATCCATATTTAAAGTTTGCTTCCTTTTATTTAACAATAAAGTTTTAATTAAAAATAATGAGAAATGGCATGTTGTTGAGTTTTTTAGAAAGATGAGATATAAAATAGTGTGTAGGATTGTTATTATTGGTTGAGGAACTGTCTCACAGATTCTAGAGGTGTATTTCTCCTTTGAATCTTTTACACCACAAGTAAAATTTTGTTTTTCCTCCCTCAAGTTTGTTAGTTAGCCGCTTAAGGAACTAGATTCCAGCACAGATCACAGTTAGCATCTCCACCTAGCAGGCCAAGTCAGCCAAATTTTCCATGTTACTATAAATAAATGTCCATAACAGTTTTATAGCAGGCCAGAGTCCATGCCTAGCTGGAATACTGACCTTTTCAACCTTCTGCCTAGAAATTAAGCCCCTGTCACACTACACCATCAGATGCAAAGAGGATGCAAAACGTGAAAAAAAGCTTGCCATTCGTTGGAAAACGCGATGCATCCATTGTGTACTCACTGCATACGTTTTTCATACTCTGTATCCATCCAGCATCCGTCTCCTGAGATTTCATCCGCTCAAAAAGTTTTGAGCTGCACAAAACATTTTGAGCGGATGAAGTATCCAATGCGTCCGTTCCACATCCGCTACACATACAGGGAACATCCATTATACATCCGTCGTCATCCGTTACGCATCCGCTATATCTGCTAGGCATCCACTGCGCATCCGCGCAACTCATATCTGCTCCAGCGGAAAATGGACACAGGGAGGAAGCGAAACGGATGCGGAACAGATATGCAGCGTAAGTAGCACGAATGTAGAAAGGATGAAAGCGGATGCAGCTCGGATATAAAGCATTAAAATGGAAAAAAACATTCGTATAGGAGACGTATCTCAGATATTTAGGATGTCTGGAGGATGCATGGAGTATGTGGAAGGACACCTAGCGGAAAACCGAAATTTCCTATAAAAAGGGGGAGGAAATCACCTGGATCTCACATTCAGTCCAGCAGCCCTGGTGTGCAGACCTCTGCAGCCTTGCTCTTGCTTTTCCACAGCATCCATTCTTCTCCACCATGGATCATCGCACGCTCCTTTTGGTAGCCGCCAGCCGCGCATCACAGAAGACCAGAACCAATCCCTCTTCAGGCTCTTTCAACTTTTCTATGGGGAAGGAAAATGGAGGCGGCCCAAGAAGTGTCTGGGTCCAACGATGGATTGGGAGAGAGGAGTTTAGGAGCTTTATGACAAGCTGATGGGTGGACTGAGGATCGAAGACACTCCGTCCATTCCAGCACTTCATGTGAGCGATGCACAGTTCAGCCATGTTTCAGAAATTGTGGAAAGCGTCGAGACCCAGGTTTGACCAAGGCAAAGCACCAACTTCCAGTCCCAGCCTGCGACCCTGCGTGCTGAAGGTGGCACTGACTCTGCGCCACGCTGGCCTCCGGAGACACGGTACAGAAACATGAGTACCGTGGAGGGTGCCACACAACAACCATCAGCATTGTGGGTCAGAGAAGTGGTGCAGGCCATCATCGAAAAAATACGCTGGAGGAGCTCCTCCAGTGTCCCACCACTGAAGAAGGCTGGAGAAAGTTGCAAAGCAGTGGGTATCAGAGGTGGAACTTCCCCCACACGTTGCGAGCCATTAGATTGGAAGCACGTGGCCTGCAAAGTCTCCAGTCAAGTCAGGGTCCACTTATTTCACACTACAAGGGTTCTTCAGCATCATCCTCTGTCGCCATGGTCGATGCTGACTACAAGTTCATGTCACATCGATGCTTCAGGCAATGGGTCAGCTTCAGATGCCCAGGATATACAACGCCAGTGACCTCAAGGAGGGGCTGGAACACAACCTCATCATGGGCTTCCCAGATCCAGACCCCCTGCCCAACGACACACAAGATGTGCCCTACTTCATCGTAGAGGTGAAATGACGCCTTTCCTCCTCAGAACTACTCATGGAAGCCGCTACACTTCCAGATGCTCACCACATGAAGAGAGGATCATGCAACTACAGTTCCAGCAACTAGGTCGTGGTCGAGTTACCCCTTTGGGTGTGGGCTCAGACAGGTCCGTATCGCGCCACAGCTACGCTGCCACCGACAATGAGCCAAAGATGGGACATCGGAGCCTGGTGAATGGAGTGCAAGGATGGAAACTCCTGATAATACACTGGGATGTGTCAAAGGCCCCAACAGAGCTTCTACGATGGAGGGAAGATAGCTAGCGTCTAAACGCTCTTAAAACAGTGGCGTGCAATCACCACAGCTGGAGCAGTCGAGTGGCAAGACAGTGCATGGATAAGATGCTAGATGGTATGCCGCTTCCTTGACCCTGGTCTCATTCCACACTGATGCAGTACTTTGTCCCATGTATTGTTGAGCTGGCCTTACAATAACATAGGGCATCTAATAGAAGAGTTTGTTTATGTTTGAATTATATCCGCTGATTGATTACAATGCTTATGTGTGGAAATTTAAATTGTGATTGATAATAAAGGGCCCCAATAGTGTGGCACCTGGAGAGGGTGGACCATAACAGCCCACTATGGCTTGCACTGGAGGCTTATCTTATCCCACAGCTATTACCCATCCCACAGTGTAATCCCTACATATCCGCCCATTCCACACGTATAACCCATATCCAACAGGTATCCCTGCCATCCCACGCACTCCCATCCCACAAGCATGGCAAAGCTTAACCCATTTTCTAAAGTTTCCACCCAAGACTTTATTAGGTAAAAAGAAACTGAACCAGTGTTTTGTGAAGCAAAAAAAGCTTTATTAATACAGTAAAGAGTTAGGACTTTAAAAAAGCAAAGGAACCAGAAAAGTGTCCCAAGCAATGATAAAAGTCAAACCGGTAAACAACTCAGTCTCTGGCAATGTTCTCAGTCACTCTGAGGCACTGTCCTTGGTCTCAGTTTGTAAAGGGGACAAGGGACTGTGGAGGTGGCAGTGGGCTGGAGTGCTGGGTCTGAGGCGCCCATTGGGGTGGCCTGCCCCGAGAGGACAACAGGAGATGGTGTGTCCAGGAAGGTCTCAGAAAGCTGGCTTCAGCCCAGATGAGGTTGAGATGGCCTTCATCTCAGGACCTGGGATGTCAGGCGAACAGTACCGCGATGACAGATGTTCTGAGGCGCCGGGCTTGGCGTGGGGTGGAAGGAAGGAGGAGTGTAGTGGGGATTGTCTGGTGTGCAGCTGGCGAGGTGAGGCATCCTGTGGCATGCGAGGAAACATCTGTGGCGTTGGTGGGCATCTGTGGCGTCGGTGGCATCTGTGGCATCGGTGACGTCAAGTGACATCGGTGGCAATCAAGTGCATCTGTGGCAATCGTTGGGTGGCCAAAAAATCTGTGGCGTCTGGTGGACATTGGTGGTATTGGTGGCTACTCAGTGCACTGTGGCATCCGAAGCAAAACCTGTGCCTGGACTGGGAAGGGCTCCTCTGTGCTGCTGGAACTCCTGGTAGCCAGGTAGTCTTGGTTTAGGAGAGGGGTTTTGAAGCCTTGGAAGGGCTGTGACATCGGCGCTGTGGGTGGAGGACGCAGACCTGGACTGGGTGGGAGCAAGTTCAGCTGGGCCTGGAGGGTGGTGCAGCAGCGCCGTGATCTGCTCCTTCCTCACCTGGTACTGGGGCTCGGGCATGTCCATGAGGGTCTGGGTCACGTAGGTGACGGGAAGGGCTTGCGGTTTGAGGATGCGAATCTTGAAGTGACCATACAGCTGAGAGAGGAGATCTGCGCTGTTCTTGTTGGTGTCCCTGATCTCCAGGAGGACAGTGTGGCTCTGTCCCTCCGGTCTGCCTCTCTGCCTGCTTTTTGTGGAGGTGAGCTGAGGGTGGGTGTGGGTTGGTCCCTGGTGGTCGCTGCTATTTCTTGCTCCATGTGTGTGAGAGAATCCTCCACGTCCTGCCGGCACACGGTGTGCAGCTGTCGGGGGGGGGCCTCTGTCAGGGGCGCTCTGTTGGACACCTGCCCAGAACACGGTTTTGTTGTCTCCTGGCCAGAAGAGGACATGGCTGGCTGTGGGCTGCCTGAGAGTGTGGGTAGACAGAAGGGGCTGCTCCTCGGTGGCGGACCTCACCTTCAGGAAGCTGCACTTTGCCCATGACATAGGTTTCCCGGTCGGTGAGCTTGACGCGGCTGGCCAGACTTCTTCAGGTGCAGCTTCCGTACCAGGTGTGCATACGCTTCCACCACCAAGGAGGACCATCTGAAGTGTAGCCCAGGCTCTCCGCCTTCTGTCTCCAAGCCGGCCTGCTTTCGCTTGGTGTCTCGATGGAGCCTGTGGCCCTTCCTCCACATATACTCGTTTCCCCTCAGCCACTCCAGGCACCTCCTCCTGCATGCTCCCTCTGCAATGGAGTACTGCTTCCTCTATCCCTTCTCCTTCTCCTTGCCTTGCCTCTTCCTTCCTCTGGCAGGGCCTTCATCATCAGGGCTTTTCAGGGCTTTGGGCGCTGGTCCACCATAGCAGCAGCAGGAGAAGCAGCACCAGCAGAGTCACGCCAGGGGGTGTGGATGGTGAATCTATCCCTCTTGCCAGGGCTGGCAGAAGATGGCACAGGCTTCTCTTCTTCCCATGATGAAGATGTCTGGGATGAGATGTCTGGATGAAGATGTGTCTGACAGCAGGTCCTTTCCTCTGAAATGCTGGCCTTGTGCGAGCTGTCTCCTTTTATATCCGTGGGCTGATGCAAATGCATCCTCCCCGCATGCACAGTGATCCGCTAGGCATCCGCTTACGCATCCCGCTCTGCATCCGCTTCATCCGCTCTGCATCCACTCTTTCCGTTACACGTCCGCTTTGCTCTGCTTCCCCGGAAGCCCTGCGGACGTGCCATCCGGCTCCATCCGCTTTCATCTGCTAGGCTTCGTTGAGCATCCGTTTTACATCCGCGATACGTCCTCCCCCGTCCGTTGTTGTCCGCTCTCTTTATGCAAATTTGGGGCACTTTTGAGAGGCAGATAAACAACCGGATGGAAAATTTGCTCGTCCGCTGTGTTCTTTTTACATACGTTTTGCATCCGTCAGGCGATGTGAACCTGGCCTTAAGGTTTGACAAGGGATGTAGATTCATCAACAGTTTGAGAAGATCCTATCATGTTCTATATGTAAATTGGGTGATCCAAATATGCAAACCTGATTGATCAATAAACTAAGCATTGGATTGGTTCACTAGGAACGCATCCAAAGAGTGCTGAAAGGCGGCAAATTCAAGCAACTGCCATTGGCTACAAGCCGCACAGGCCAGCCTGTATAAAAGGCTGGCCTCGGTTTCAGCCAGGCGTTCCTGTTATGACTAGTTGTGATAAAGCCTTTTTGTTGTTTGGAACCCGGTCTACCTCATGTGTTTTTCCGAATAAAACACTGGCGACGAGGATGGGATCGTCCTAAATGCGAAACCTGCAGCGACGTGATAAGAAGCCAGACGACAAGCAGAGATGCCTGGAAACAAACACACCGCCCGCACCCTTCAATCCTAACGAAGAGGATTGGGAGTCATATGCAGACCGCTTAAATGTATTTGGGGAGCAATGAAATGGAAGGCATTTCAGAGCAATGGCAAGCGAGCTGTGTTCCCTAACTCATTTAGACAATTCGAAATAGGCAATTTGGTATACGCTAAAACTTCACCGGGGACCCGATATGGCTACCAGGACAGATTACCCAAATCACAGGCCCCAAATCCTACCGGTTAACAGTAGAGGATGGCAAAGGATGGAAGCGGCACATATACGCAGCTTCGATCCCGAATTATAGAAAGAGCCAACAGACATACAACCATTCGCCGACAAACCGACGAATTGCAAACCAAGGTGGGGGGGGAAATGCGAGAAGAAATAAAGAACTTTTTAAAACCAAAACCAATGGAACATATAATCAAAAGAGCAAATAAAGACTCACTGTTTGGAGAGATTTGCGTGAAGAACCCATCGGAAGGGCCAGCCAGGCCAGCTCGACCTGCCCAGAGGAACGTGAGGGAGCGCAAAAACCACAAGGCCTAAGAAACTCAGGCGGCGGTAAAAATGGCTGACTCACCCTTCAGACGGTTCCAGGAGAAGAAATGGACGACACGGCAGCCCCATCCGAACCGGTCAAAGACTTCACTAAGAATGAAACCGCGCAAGTCAGGTCGAGCCCCGCCTACCTACGAGACTACGTCACCACGTAGGACTGAACTAAGAGGGGAGGGGTGTTCTAATATGTAAATTGGGTGACTCCAAGATATGCAAACCTGATTGGTCAAATAAACTAAGCATTGGATTGGTTTCACTAGGAACGCAATCCAAAGAGCTGCTGAAAGGCGGCAAATTCAAGCAACTGCCATTGGCTCAAGCCGGCAGGCCAGCCTGTATAAAAGGCTGGCCTCGGTTTCAGCCAGGCGTTCCTGTTACTGACTGGTTACTGACTAGTTGTGAATAAAGCCTTTTTGTTGTTGGAACCCGGTCTACCTCGTGTGTTTTCCGAATAAAACATATCAGGCCAGCGCCAACACCAACTGTATGTGACCATGCCAGATCTCTGTTTGTTTTGCTCCAGTTCTGCAAAATTGTATCTTTCAGAATGCAGGACATCATTACTGGTTTATTTTTTAAGTGGGAAAAGTGTGGGCTGACATGTTTGACAAGGATGGCTGGATGCAAAAAAAAGCCTGAATTCCTGCCCCTTTTTGTCCCTTAATGAAATATACTGACATTTCAACAAATAGGCTTGCCTAGCAAAATGTTTTGTGTTTTCCTCTGTTGTACCCAGCGATTAAAGATGCAGAAGCTCAATCAGTTTTTGTGCTAGGTTACCTTACTTAAAGATTGGATTAAGGAAGCAACGAAATTTCCACTGCTTCAGAAGTATTTCATTAATGCTCTATTTTTCTGGAAATTATTTCTTGAATACATTGCAACAAACAAAATTTCCTCTCTCTGTGTTCTATTTTTACATTGAGTTTTTCCCTTTACCATCCCATTTCTTCTGGGTCTATCTAGATAAGTTTGTAAATTAGTCTCTCTCTTTGGCTTGCACAATATGCTCCTTATGTCATACATATTTTCTGGTTATGTTGGGCAGTTTGATAAGAGGGCATATTGACATTCTATGATAAACATAGGTTCTCCTGATTGTAATGCCATAAAACATTCTTAGATATAGGAAGTTTTTGTTGCTAATGCAATTTAGCATTTATTTAACCACTACACCCAGAGAACATATGTATTTTATATAGTACCTCAGAGACATAATAAAGACATAAAACATGGCATATGGGTAAATCTACATTGCACACAATTCTCTGTTGCCTTTTCATTGTGATAAATTTTTTAAAGGAACACAATTCCTGCTTTCCAAGGACAGCCATTCTCAGCAATAAATGTGATCTTACACGCAACCAGGCCCTGGGCAGGATGTGCAATTTTATATTCAAGATAGTTAATCCTTCCTTTCTGTTGTATTTGCAGATCTCCTCATCTCAACAGAATGCTCTGGCTTTCATGGGTAGTTTTCTCTCCATTTCTGACATTAGGTAAGGTTTTCTATGGAAAAATTCTTCCCCCACTTCTATGCCAGTTCATGTCTGCTGAGACATTACTGAGGCTTGGCACGGCATGGAAGAACATCTTTAAATGAGAATTACAACAAGCACTACAATTCTGTATATTGCAATCAGTACTGTTTGCATTGAAGTAATCATACAATAAATCAGGAAGGCTCTTGGTATTCATCCTCTCTCTTAGGAAGTAAAGGGAGGTTGATGGATCTATAAATTTTCCAGGGTCTTACTTGCTAAACTAGACCATGAATGTTCTGGACATCCTATTAAGGGTATCATTAAGTCCACTACATTTAAGTCCGTTGAGTGCTGAAACATATTAAGAATTGTGGCAGGGGATATTATGAGGAAATTCAGATGAAGGAAGAATTAGAATATTGCATGGTATGAGTGGGTGGGGATTGTCTTTTGCTCATGATATCATAATTTCAGCTGACTGTCTTTCATACAGCATCCGCGAACACTGCCCCACAGTTCATCATGAACACCACCTTTATGTTGCCAGAGGACACACCTATAGGTTAGTAACAGAGAAAGCTTTGTTTGGAATGCAACAAAATGAAAGCCAGTATTTCTATATTTGTCAATGGTATTTTTCATAGCCTTCCTTGGCTAAGACCTATAACTGAGACAGACAGTGACTCCCATCATTTCAGCCAGTGGTTGTGATGATGGAGGAGCTATAATCCTATGCATAGTGAGGACATGTTAAGGGGATTATGGTAAGAGGACATAGTGAGTGGCTTCCAAAATCTATCCAGACCTGGTTATGCCAGCGGACCCGGGCATTCCAGGGGATGGGTGAAATAATGAGATGGCTCTGTTATTATTAATATCCCTACATCTATTATTTGTTATTTTGGTTCTGTTTTTATAGTTTTTAATATTTTAAAAAATAATTTAATGATAATGGTTTTAACTATTTTAGTTTTGCTGTACACCAACTAGTGTCACTATTTTATGAGATGAGTGGCTACATTACTTAAATAAATAAAATAAAATAAAATAAATAATCCAGAAATCGTTCAGGTTTCTTCCAAAGGTGTGCCTTTAGGGAGATGACTGGGAGTAGGGGAGAAATATGTGGCCAAAAGGATTTTTTAAAAACCAGTTATCTCTCTGGTTCTTTCCTCTCACCTTCTTTGCTTCTGGCCCTCATTTTTCACTGCAGGCACCTTGGTTTTTCAGTTGGTGGCAAAGGATGATGAAAATGATCCATTATACTATAGCATTGAGGGTGAAAATGCTTACTACTTCTCACTTGATAGAAGAACAGGCAAGGTGACACTGAAGCAACCTGTGGATTATGAGGTAAAGATATGAAGGGACATAACCAGGAATAGGCAAAGTGGGGTGGCAACTCTGGCAACCTCCTTCTGAACAAAGAGGTAGACCTCATTCAGTGACCACAATTGAGAGTGCCAACTCAGTCATTAAGTGAAATTATTGTTAAGTGAATTCACGACTATATTTAATATCTTACTTCAGCTTTCCTTTCCTTTATGGACCTGCAAAGATCATAAGTGAAAGGATTGGTCATAAAGTTACTAGTATATCGCAGTTATAACTGCAAACAAGTTGCTAAATAAGGACTGCTCATGTGGCTTTCTCAATCTTTCCTTTGTATCTGTGCAAACCAGAAACATGAGTATTGTGTTAAAGATCTTGCACTATTTCTAGCATCACTATACTTGTTGTTGTTGCTCCTTAATTATCCTTGTAATGTGATGCAAGCAAGGGTGGGATTCTACCAGTTCAGACCTCTTCAGTAGAACCGGTTGTTAACATTCCAAGCAGTTCGGAGAACTGGTTTTTAAAATAAATTATTGGCCTAATCCTGTAAGGAAGGCAGGAAGGAAACATTCTGGTGTTGCTTACAGAAACTGCCTCTCCATTAACCCTTATTACATTCTTGGCAGGACTAGACTTCCAGTCTCACGAACTTCTCTGGAATTTTTTTCCTCTTCTTTGCTGGTACTTTGCTTTTGTAGAGTGACCATTTAAAGTTACAATGGCACTGAAAAAAGTGACTTATGAACATTTTTCACACTTATGACTGTTGCAGCATCTCCACAGTCATGAGAGGCCAGGCGAGAAGATACATGCCTCGATGTGAGTGATATTGAGTTGGCCACACCCAGCCAATAACATGACCACCAAGCCATGTCCACCCAGTCACATGACCACCAAGCCACGCCCACCACCTAAACCATGCCCACAGAACCGGTTGTTAAAAATTTTGCATTCCATCCCTCCTTAAATATATAGATGCGTGAGCATATAGGCATGCAAACTGAATCTACCACAGATTATATTATAATAAACATATATACTTAGGGTATAAACTCCATTTTGATAATTAAATAAAGTAAGGGAGGGTGAATGGATGGACATTGGCTTGTAAAAACCTCCATGCCTTAAAAAAAAACAAAACAATTGCTCTATTCCTCATTTACAGTAGCAATTCTTCAGGAGATGCCATTTTCAGGATCTCTTTAGCTGTCCCCTCAGAGCAAAGAAGGGACTTCGGGTGATTCTGCCGTGGCTGCAGAGAGTGAGTGGAATCAATTTGTACAAAGGAGACCAAAGGGGAAATAAAAAGGTCAGAGAAACACTGAGATTGTGACAAGAGCATATGGAGAAAAAGGCTAATGTTCAGTGTGTTAAGACTGGTACCTCCTATGCCAAATGTGGCTATATGCAAGTCATTTTTTGTATGCTTAGACCCATTAAAACCAAACAGTATTTATGTTTTGTGATCAGAGGAGCGTTGCTTGGAATGGAAAGTTAGGCATTTGCAAGAAACTAATCATGATTCAGTTCAGGTTGAACTTCTCAGGAGAGAAATATCAGGGGATAGTATTCCCTTTTCCTTTTCTCAACTGGCACTGGGCTCACATCTACAGTGTATTAAAATGGTTGAAAACTAAACTGTAACTAAGGTGCTATTGAAATCATGTTCATGATATATATGGTTACAGCTGAAAATAACATTTTTCTCATTCTTTCATATGTGGAAGAAGTCGCTTCTTCAGACATTTATCGCACAAATTACTTGTTACTCAGTTGCTTCCAATTAAAATGCCTTAATAATTTATGTGGAAATGGAATATTGTTCAACTCAATAACAATTTTAAAGTGCAGTTAAATAACCATGTTGTCTTTCTTTTGTTTTGTTTTTCAACATGTTTTTTAAAACCCTCTATTATAATATCTGGATTGGTATTTCACACTATTTCCAAATATGTAATTGATTTTATCATTGATAACAAGAAGAATTGAGAAGTCCCATCTACTTTCTGTAAAATTGCACTAAGTCCCAAGTGACTACCTAGATATGTACATGAAGATATGTACAGAATGTTTAAAAAACATTTTGGCAAAACTCATGAAAATGATTTAACACTTTTCTTATGGATCTTGGACCTTTTCAAAAATGTCTTATTTTAGTCAATAGTGTTTCTTTCCTGATGGTCTTCCATCCAAGTATTAATCAGGTTCAATTCCACTTAGCTTTTTTTCAAAATCTGTCAAGATTGGCTGGGTTCTGTTACAGATTGGGATCTTTGCAGGAATGCCAGTAAATAGTTTTTCTTTAAAAATGTGGTTGTCCATCACTCCGGTACACATTTAAATATTGTAAGAAAAAATTACTCCCATCATCAAAGTAAAGAAATGGTGGATGGCCATGGAAGTCATATTCATAAGCTTCTTCCCCATTCAAGTTAAGGACATATGTGGAAAAAAATGTAAAGAAGCTTTAAAGAGATTCTTGTGAATACAAGTTTTAATTCCATTTTAAACTAGAACCCTCAGAACAATAGTGCATGGCAACAACATTGTTTTTTAAAAAATCAAAAAGCAAAGTAGATTTGGAGAAAAAGTATATTGAAGAAAAAGAATAGCTTCTGTGAAGGGAGAGCCACAATACTGAAAAATCAGACAAATCGATGCAATTTTGTTCTGTTCAAAGTGTTTATAGTACTTTACAGTCTCAGTACAAATCAAATGTATTTAAAATTAATACATAAAACATACAATGAGGCTGAACCCCCCTCCCTGCCTTTTCAAAGGGTTCAAACCCCAGCTTCTCTCTGCCTCATCTTTTCAAGTCCAGACTGATCCTCCCTCCCCCCAGACAACGCTCCTTGCAGTTTCATTTAAAGTTGAACCATGGATGTCCAACCTTTTGGCTTGCCTGGGCAACACTGAGTGAAGAGGAATTATCTTGGGCCACATATAAAATACATAATACAATGTATGTAAATAACAAACTTCCATTATTATTATTACTACTACTACTATTATTATTACTATTATTATTATTATTATTATTATTGCTGTTATTGTTATTGTTATTTGTTAATTGCTTACAAGATAATACTGTGTTTTTCATATAATAAGGTGGGGTCTTATTTTTTTTTGAGCCCTGAAAAAATGGCTAGGCTGTCTTTTTGGGGTGACTTAATTCTCCCCCTTGCATCTTCAGGCGGGCGGGCAGCAACGGCTTGGATATTGACCTTGGCGTTGGTGGGGCACTTCATATCGGGGTCAACACAGGAAGCACCATATCCGGGTGTGCAACAAAAGTACTTCCTAATGGCAACCCCCCCCACCATTCCCCCCATTTCGCATATTTAAATATCAGCCTTAATTTGGGGGAGGGGCTCAATTTCATTTCATGCCTATAAAACATGCTGGGACTTCCTATTGGGGGAGGCTGTATTGTTGGAGAAACAGGGTAGGTATAAGTAAAAACATAGTTATGAATACATGGATACACATAAGAAAAATAAAAAAATATATAAAAGAAACAATAGGACAGGGAAGGTAGGCACATTGGTGCACTTATGAGTCTCTTTATTCCTTCTCGGTGCAGTCCTAAGAAGGAAATTGCACCCATAGAGATACAGAAAATGCCATCCTCAGTCAAGGAATCTTTCCTTCACCGCTTTCCATCCCCTTAACAATGGACTCCCCCAGCTCTGCTGCTGAAAGGCTTGTTTTGCATTACAATTAACAATAACCCACACATACAACACACCAAGCACATACCTACAATCACTTATAGCCTAAATGGCTTTTAGAGCACCTGAGTATTTACAAATACTGTATCACCAATTAGCAAATGTATAAAAAAGGAGAAGTCAGAAATCAATACTGTGTTTCTTTGTCATCTCTCTTTTGAGGTATTTTAATGTTTGTTAACTTTGCTTTATTTATCTCTTATTTCCTTTTATTCATCTCTCTCTCTCTCTTCCTCTCTGTACACACTCACTCTCAGCATTCGCGATATCATAAGCAACTCAAATACAATAAACATCTCTCCTGAAGATATCATTGAAATAACCAGAGGTGCGATTAAACCTTGAGTTTGTATCTATATGTGTGCTCTTGATTGTTTTGGGTTTGAACTGAAGCTCATCTTAATGACAGGTAGGCATTGCAATAGTATCGAATATTTATCATACTATACATTAGATCGGACCGAAGCCCGGCATCTGTTGTAGGTTTTCTAGGTCATAGGAATTTGAGTCTCGGTGGCATGAAGTTTCTGCAACCGAGTAGAGGAGTGGAGAATTTCTTCTTGTGAAATATTTCTGGGACTTTTCTCAACTGTATCTAATATCAGATCATAATGTGGGTTCCAGACGTTGATGAGCGTATCTCGAGTATTGGTTGAGCAAATACGTTTGTATGCATCCTAGTTATCAGTGTATATACCAGAGAAAAAGAACTACGTAAGATTAGATTAACAACGCCATTAACGCTTTTTGGCTACGTCGTGACTAGTGGGCTACTGGCAACTTAGATTTATTAGAGATGAGTTACTCCAAGATCCTTCACATGAGATGGATCATCAACAAGATCATTGACTAATTCAGCCTGTATCTTCATTTCTTGATTTTTTTTTTGCCCAATATGTAGGACAGAGCATTTATTTGTTGAATTTGCAAGTTGCCATTTGTTTGATCATTCTGAACCATAGTTGAGCTGCGTTTTGAAGGGTAGCAGTATTGTCTGTGGTGTTGAATAGTACATCATCAGCGAAGAGAACGCAGTTGCTCTTGATATGAATCACAGAGAGTCATTTATGTCAGAGTATGAAAGGGAGTTGGTCCGAGAACACTGCCTGGGTGGCGACACCACTGTTGCAGGTACAGAATTTGATAGACGCTTCCCAATTGTGACATTTTGTTGTCTGTTTTGACAGAAATATCTCTATCCAGTTGTGCAGGTGTCCAGAGATACTGTAAGATTTTAGTTTTAGGAGTATGTCTTCTGTCGTGTACCAATAAAATTTAAAGGCTTGTACAGAAGTTTTATGTAGAGTTGCGTCTATTGCTTTGCCCTGATCGAGTTCGTGTAGCTCCACTATGTTCTTTGCAGCCTTGTATAATAGTTGATCAGATTACATGATAGTTTCTTTTCTTGAAACCAAATTGGATTTATTATGACGAGTAGGGTTGTTTCGTCTTTAAGTGGAAGGATGGATGGATTGGTTAATAATTGATTCCATCAGTTTACAGGTTATGCAGCATAAAGAGATTGGATCTGTAATTTCAACTAGGCTGGCGATCTTCCCTTTTTATGAAGATGGGAATGACCATTGGCTGCTGACCAATAGTTATTTGGCAAAGGAGCTGTCTCTGACACAAGATTTTCACAAAGATTTATGCTTAGCAGTTCAGCAGCTATGGCAGTGGTAGCTTTTTAAGAAGTAGGCATCACTTTTCCATCCGGTCCAATAGATAGCAAATGGTTTTAAGATTGCACTAGGTCGCTTTTCGAACTTGTCTTCGATAAAATCAATATGTACATTAGATCATTGTAGTTGTCTGTTGGTTTGACCAGGAAATACTGGGCATATGATCCACTTGCTGGTCTTATAAATCCGAGTTGCAGTCTTAACCATAAGGTCCTTTTCACGGGGGTGCGGATGGACCTTGAGTCTTTTTAGGTATGTTGTTTAGCCAAATAGTAGAAAGCATGGGTGGAACTGGGTGCATAGAGGTTTTCTTCTTGTTTAATGTGATAATTGGGATGCATTCAGTTGTTATCTGGTGGCACAAATTTTGCCATGACCAAGATTGTTTTTCCCAAAGTGATCTCTTTTGGATTGAAGTTTCCTTCAATTGTTTTGGGTAATTTGTTTTTTTCTGGTTTGGGGATGTCTGTTTAATGGTACCATATAGTTTGATTGACTCGTTTGACTTCAAGTGAAAAATATGTTGTAGATGGTTCTTCTACAGTACTTGCATATCCAGTAAGGTAGAAAGTTGCCAATCAAGGGATGAGAAGATCGTTGTTTATTAAGAGTCATAGTTGCCTTTTTTGACAGTTATAATTGGGGATTCCATCATTGTAATGATTTTTGTGTGGACATATGTTGAAGACAAAAGTTCACTCATGCTGTGGTGCACTGTTGCGAAAAGGGTTCTGTTAATTTGTATTCTGTAAATTCAATTTCAAACGATTGCAGAGATGAAGCAATTGAGGCAGTTGTTAATCTTATGATGGTTTTTGAGTTCTTCCGGAGTTTCATGGAGCGGATTCTTTGACCAGTATGGATAATCCTGGTCTTCGAACGAGTTTTTTGTAGCTAGGACTTGGTTTTTGCAATGGTGTTTATTGTATTGAATAACTATGCATCTTGCGCGACTCATTTTTGCATACAAACTCTACAAAATCTTGGGGTCATAGGAGCCGTGCATTGTATTTTGTT
>BHFT01060799.1:0-21961 GCA_004320025.1 Laticauda laticaudata
GGGGCGAATTAATCCTAATTAACTTCCCCACTGAAAGAAAGGACGTTCGGAAGGGGGGTAAAGGTGATACAACTTTTTAAAACGACATTATCAAGCCGCTAGCAAGCAAACGGAAATAAAGAAACAGCGGCAATCAAACAGGCAGAGATAAAAAATTTTGGCTGTGGGGAGTGGTGCAGAGCAGCTCCAAAACTCCCGCGCCTCTTTTTTTGGGGAGGGGGGCACGAAGAGCACTTCTCTAAACCAGACTTCTCAGGCTGATAAGATATGAAGGCTAAAGAAGAAAGAAAACCAAAGGAAACCGAATTGTAAATCAAACCTGCTTATATTCCTGTTTCAGTCAAGGAAGTATCCAAAGCACTGCCTGTCTCGCAAGAGGCTGAGCAAAAACTGGGGAACGCTTGAGGAGGAGTCACATAGTGGAGGAGGAGCATTCCACAAATCAAATCAAGCTCAGCCTGTGAATGCGGAGACTAAGCACCTCCCACTACTGGATGCTCTGAACAGCTCATAGGAGAACTTATAGGAACATGACTGATAAAATATTTTTATTTGTTATATATTTAGGAAGAAAGTTGGACACTAGCTTATATGAAAGAAAATCTTTTAGACCAGGGGTGTCAAACTGGTGGCCCACAAGCTGGATGCATCACATGCAGGCCACGTCCATCCCAGCTCTGCAAAGGGAAAAACATCGCAATATGTCACACGATGGCAACGTGACACAAATTTGACACCTGTGCTTTAAACATTCAACTTACGCTCAATTATATTTTACACAGAAGAACCAGCACAATTAGACTGGGCACAATTCAGTCTAACGCTACCTCAAAAGAAGAGCTGGGTCTTTCTACAGAGAGTTGTTTCCAAATTTAGTTGAAAAATGGTAATTAAGAGAGTTTTGCCCCATTTTATGACCTTCCTTGTAACAGTTGTTAAGTGAATCACTGCAGTTGTTAAGTTAGGAACATAGTTATTAAATAAATCTACCCTTTCCATTGACTTTGTTTGTCAGGAGGTTACAAAAGGTGATCACATGACCCCGGACACTGCAACCATCATTTATACATGCCAGTTGCCAAGCGTCTGGATTTTGATCTGTGACTACGGGGATGCTACAATTATCATAAGTGTGAAAAATGGTCATAAATAACTTTTTCTAGTGCTATTGTAACTTCAGTCACTAATAAATGGTTGTAAGTCGAGGACTACCTGTATCTAGGATTTTCCAAATCAGGATTGATGCAAACAATGTGAAAGATTTGTAAGTCAATGATCTTTGGCTTGCACTGCATGTTTGATGCATATCAATCCATGTGTGTTTTTATGCAGTTTGCAGTCATTATGCAAACTTGTGATGGCAAGGGCTGAGCTCATAAGGAAAAAGGCATCTTTACTTCCTCACCTAGAAGTTTTACACAACCTGGCCTCCCTTCCTGCCTGGGAACAGCAACTTTGTAGTACTTTCACTGCCACCATCTACTTGTACAGAAAATCCCTTTCCTCTTCATTTCAAACCTCCCATAATGAACAAGCAGATCAGGGACATACAAGAATGGTTGAAATGAATTAAAAGGTATAGTACTACTTCATGTAACTGCAATCTTAGTTGGAGGGACATTAGAGAGAAAGATATGGCCCACTTAGGAATCAGAATAGAGCAATCCTTAATCATAAATTAAGTTTCATTTAAAAATGATTTTAAAAATTGTAAATCTGACTTCTGTGATAAGCTTATGGTCTATAGTGCTGCTAAAATCACATGCAACATATTAAAAATAATCACCCAGTGAATGGTACAAAGGAAAGGTAAGATTGCTAAGCAGACCATGCAATAGTCATAATAACTAAAATAGCTTCAGTGGTCTTGTTTGGAAGCCTCTGGAGGTAACGAGGTTTCAAGATACGTAAAAAGAAACTATACAAGTCAATGAGCATGTGCAAAGAACATGAAACTAGAGAGGATAATCATATTTACAGTATTAATCTCTCAGAGACACTGAGGTATTTAATTATCAACACAAATTAAACCAAAAGCATAACATTTTAAGAGTTTCCAATGATCTTAGTTACTTACATCTACAAAAACAATTCCTGTATCGGAAGTCACCTCTCTAATTCTTAACTTACTATTAAATAATCTTAATAGTATTTTAACTGTTAACTATTATCTTAACTTACTATTGGCTTTTCTGGAACATCTAAACATACTTCCTCAGGGTCAGGGGAAATAGCAAACAATCACTTTTTTTAATCTGTCCTGCATCTCCTTCTTGCTATTTTTACATCCCGGATTTCTCTCTTCTCAACTTGAAATATTAAGTTGACTGTTTTTGTTTTCATTAGATAGAGGAGAGACAGAAGGTCATTCTTGTTGTCTTACAACTCAAGACCTGCCTTCCTTGCTTGCCCATGTGTTCCTACCCATCACAGGTATGCTTCAGCTCAGGTATGTGCAACCTACAGGCTACAACCCACAGGCTATATGTAGCCCTGGATAAAAAAAAAATTGTTATTTATATACATTTAACGATAATACATATTTTATATGGGGTCAAATGCAATTTCTTTTCATTCAGTGCAACCCGGGCAAGCCAAAAGGTTGGCCACCCATGCTCTAGCCCAGGGGTGTCAATTTAATTGAGAGCCACATCACAGTTGTGTTTGACCTCGCAAGGCCGGGGGGAGGCATGGCCATGGAGTGTGGCCAGCTTGACGTCACTCATCAAGGCTCAATTTTTGGCTGCGACAGCTCCTGCAGTTCTCTGCCAGCAAACATGCGGAGGCTGCGTACGACCCTCCCAAACTCCATTTTCGCTGGTACAGGCACTATGGGCTGGTCCTTTGCTATTTCCAGGGCGGGCCCGCGGGCCAGATCTAAGCACTCTGAGGGCTGGATACGGCCCACATGCCTTGAGTTTGACATCTCTGCTCTTGCCCTTTCATGGATATATCCAATTATTTGTTCTAGGTTCCATATTTTATATTAGCATATGTGTTTTATAAAGCGATGTTTTAACGCCAGTGTTTTCCAACTTGGCCTGTTCCCAGAGCCATGGACTTCCACTCCCAGAATTCTCTGCTGTGGTAAACGCAGCCAAAATGGAGCACTTCTCTAGGCAGCTCCAGCTGTCAGAATATCCTCCTGCTCTTTTTCCTTTTGCCTACAATTGCTCTGCTTCACCCTTTTACTGCTTTGCAAGCAGCTGCTGAAAGCAAGCTAAAATCCTTACTGTCACACATAATGCACGACATTTCCCCATTGCTTCTCTTGCTTCTTGCAAGACCAGAAATGTGTCAGAAAGGACCACTACATAGTTTTTCAGCGTCACTTTTTTGTTTGCCTAGAAATTACTACTTACCTGTATTTTAAAGCTCGAATATTTAAAGCCTTATCATTTCCCTCAAGCCAGGCTACTGCAATTTTATGTCCTTAAAACCTACAAATATCCTAGAAGTGTAACAACCCATTAGGGCATACATTCAGGCCTCTGCTTAAACTGAATTAAGATTAAGGAATCTTAATTAAAGTAGATTAGCAGAAAGTCTATAAAGCTATAAAGGTCCTTGGAGAAAAATATTATTTTTGTTTTTATCAAAGGGGAAGTTAGGTCCTCGGAAAGAGAGATTGATGAGATACAATCTTCAAAAGAGATGGTTCCAGGGGACATATCTTTGCTATTAAACAATAAAAGATTCTTACTGTATTACAATAAAGATTCTTGTAGCATTATACTTAGAGCGGAGTATAATAATATATTCCCTGTAAAGGCCAGTGCTGTCATACCCTGAAGGAACAAATGCACCCACCAAAATGTCAAAGGCATGCTACAATCAATTCTTTCAAATACCTAATGTGCTGGTTAAAATGTAGACCCAACATAATTGATTGTTGGATGTGTTTTGTTTGCTTCTGTTTTTGCAGCCCTCAATAAAGCTAAATGCACTTAGAGGCATTAAATCACAAGAGAGGGAAAATTCTTAAACAACAGCCACTTTTTAAAAATTTCTGGACAAAATATGTGAGCTCTACTATATTGAAAGTCATAAACTTTTCCAGCTGCAGGTAAAATGCAAAGTTAAAGAAACTGAAAAACAAAGATAACTAAAATGGAAGAATGGAATTCCCAAGTCTACTTATAAAAAAAAAGATACTGAGAAATGAGAAACAGAAAAAGAGAAAACATAAGGATTCAAATATTTTCAAATTATTTCCCTTGAACAATCAGAAGTAGCTTTGACACAACGTAACAATTTGAGGTACCTATCAAGAGCGATTGATCAAAAGCATAAAAATGTGAGTTCTAATTCCTAAATCAACACAAAAGCCAGATGAGTAAATTGTGCCAGTCCCTTTGCTTTCAGCTTTAGATTGAGAAATCAAAAAAAAAATCTCTGAAGAGGAGAAAATCTCTGTAAAATCATTTCTGAATATATTGCCAAAAACCTGCATAAATCTGTCCACATAGATGGCGGGAGTCAAGATTGACTGAAGGATTAATAGAATATCAGTCAGCTTCTAAGAGTAATTGTGCCTCCAAGAAGAAAACAAAAGTGCGACCTAATCTTCATTTGTCAAATAAATCATATTTTAGAGTTGAAAATTCTTAACTTTCTAGTTTGTTGTTTATTTTATAAATTTAAGAAGTAGTATTGGGAGCAATGGCTCCCTTACAGAAAACAATAAATATGAGATGTCTTTAAAGAAATATGAACTAGTCTATTTCATCAAAGCAGTATAGTTATTTTTTCTAACATGTATATATCATCCACTAAGAAGTGTTTTAGAAACAGCTTGCCATAAAAAGGGGCACATGAAAGATGGAATCATAAAAATTTGAATAGACCATTAAAAACAGCAACAGATGTTAATACAACTACAATATAGTTCACAGTAGTAGCTGCAATTTCTGGAAACTTACAAATTCTACTGATGTTACATATACTTTTTAAAAAGCTAAATATTGGAAGGCACATAAAAGAAGCTCTACTCATTGTTATAATGGCATGATTTGTCCAGGAAAATAAATTTCATCAGACTAGATACTATAGATGCAAAAGGGGGAAAAATAATCTTTAATGCAGAGCACAATCAATTCCAACATAGCCAACCCAAGGACATCAAAAGTGTATTTACCAATATGCACATTTAATAATTACAAGAACTTTTGAGTTCCCCAATTCTCCAACACTTTAATTTAATTGAGAACTGCTAGATTTTAGGCTAGGTGTTTGTTTAATTAATTTATATTTCACCTTTATGTTTATAAAACAAGTCAAAGTGGTGAACATATCTAATACTCCTTAATTTTCTTATTTTCTCCACAACAACCACCCTGTAAGGTGAGTTGGGTTGAAATAAAGGGAGAGATTGGCCTGGCCCAAGCTCGCTTTCATGGCTAAGGCCAATCTAATGGTTTCTAGCAAGAGTCCAATCTGATTCTTTTAAAGTTATCTTAAAGTGAACCCATTAACTGCTGGGATCTACAAAGCCTAGGTTTATTTTTAGAAACTTGAAGTTTTATTTATTTATATCTGTAATTTGTAATGTCTTTACTTATCTATATGAAAATTTGTTTAACTATTTCTATCTTGCCTTTGGATCGTAAGGCACTTTATTTGTGGCTTTCCCAACCTGATCTCCTTAACTTAGTCTAACATCTTTAAGTGCTGCATTACATTGGCTGATCTATGTATATGTATTTTTTTTCTATCTTCCACCTTGTCTCTTTCCTCCTTCCCGTTTTTTAAAAAAATCATATCCTTCTTTTGAAGCCTGTTATATGGCAGTTAACATTTAAAAGTGTATAAATGATCCATGCAATTTAACCAGATTTTAAATTGATACTCTAGGATACTCAAAATATTATAATAAAAGCAATCAACAGGAAATAGTCTTCGATGTAAGCTGCCATAAACCAATCTTGCAACCTCAAATTAAACCGTCTTAAACAAGGTCTTAGATTCTAAGTAGATCAGAATGAAGAGGACATGACTTTTGTTTCTTATGAATTAATCCCCCACTGGTGTGCAGTTTTGTGTGATACCTGCAATGGTCTAAAAATGGGAAGCAGCAGGGGAGGCTTATTAAATTACAGTAATACTNATACTAAAGTTCTTATGCTAAGATGTCATAATTATTTCTTTCTTAGAATAAATAGAATATTATTTTAAACAATATCTGGAAAATACACTGATTCCAGTTACAAAAAGAAAACCCCAGGCAGACCAGCTTAATTCTTACTTAATTCTTGAAATTTCAACTGATAAGGGAATGAAACTTGGCCATCTGTAGCTCAATATAGTCACACAATATATTTACTAATTAGAATCCTTAATTATCATTGATAAAACATGACAACCTTTCACATTTAAACTTGGTATTAGAGACATTCTGCATTAGTCTTGAAACAAATGGTGGGGAAAATGTTAAACTCATGACAATTTTACATACTGTATATTTACATGTAGTATGTAAATTTAAGTCTTTTGAAAACCAGGAACGTTCTGTGATACCACTGATTGCCTCTGAGGACTGTAAGAAGTAAAAATTATGTGACTACAAATCTGAATTCCTTAACATGGGAAAGAGAAGGTTTTTTTTTTCATATCTGTGCAATGATGGACACGGGTGAGGTGTTAGCTATATCCTGTAGATATTACCCACGCATATGGACCACTTTAGAAGTTAAATATTACTCTGAAGCATGAAGACTAGTTGGACTTACTTCCTCAATGCAGAGGAAAGAGGATGCCATGTGCAAGTGAAGGAAGCTAAGCGGCCTTTTGAGATCAAGGCAGATTAAACCACGAAATCCAGAATTTTGGCAGTTCTCTGTTGGATACTTTTACAAGAGATGCAAAGTGAGGCACTAGAGCTTAGAGACTTGAGAATCAGGAAGAGGTTTTCTTATTCTCTTTATGTAAAACTCATCAGATGGGAAAATCCAGTTAAGGGGATACTGTGCCACACACATTTAGATGGATCATTAAGAAATTCTCTATAGATTTACAGATTCCACATCAGGGATGGGATTTTAGAAGGTAAGGCATAAAGCTGCAAAAAATTGTCATTTTAAAACAGTCTTTGCCACAGAGTTACCACTTGGCTATGCTATCTTTATGTTGCTGCAATTCCCCTAGTGGAAGAGTCTTATTTTAATGCTGAAGAGCACTTCCTGTTTTTAGAAAGTTAGAAAACTCCCCCGCCCAATTTCCTGAAGAACATTCAAGCAAACCTAACTATCTGTCTGTTTCTAAAAAAAGTCACTCACACAGAAGATACCTGAAAACTAAAAATATCTGATTATATAAATAAATGGAGGAAAGTATTTTTCATAATAGATAAGATTATCAGATAAGAGACACAAAGTATAGTAGTAAAGCAACTTTTTAAACAGTCTTAAAAATTCAGGAATCTTTTGTCCAAATGACCTGTCAGCCCCCATTTGCAGTTTACCAGTGTATAATTTGTAAATGTATTTTGTTCAGTTTTGAGCTTGCCTGCTGTTTTGAATTTGCCTGCTATTCCTATATAAATGATTCCTTTTTAATTACTTGCAGTAATTCCTAATTAAAACAAAAATAAAGCAAGATTGTCCTATTTTACTGTAAGGCAAATTTAAATTTACTGGTCAGATATTTCCATTGTTTCCCTCACCTCTTCTGCCCTCAAAAACAATGGTGTTTAACATAAGAGAAAGAACTCCACAGGAAGGATAGGTAATTTTAGAAACCATTCACTTAGAAGACCTTTTAGGACCTGTTAACCTTTTCAGTTTAAAAATGCATCTCTCTTGATGTTAATTAATACTGAGTGCTATATATATATATATCCCTTCAGTGTGCTAGTAGGTGAAAAAAGGAAGCAGTCAATCCTAAAATGGCATGGTAATCTTTGTGTCACATGCCTGACAGACTTCTACAAAGGTATCTCATAGCATCATTAAAGGCAATCATAAGGACAATCACGAAGAAAGACTTGGATGGACTGAAAAATAAATTCCAGATTCTTACAATCTCTTCTGCAGGACAAATAAAATTGAACTTCAGAGAAACTAGATCAGAGGTGGTCTTCAGCAGACTCTGACCAGTTCTGGAGAACCGGTAGCGAAATTTTGAGTAGTTTCGAGAACCGGCAAATACCACCTCTGACTGGAGATTTTACAGTATCCTTCCCCTGCCACGTCCACTAAGCCATGCCCACAGAACCGGTAGTAAAAAATTGAATCCCACCACTGAACTAGATAGCCCTAGAAATTGCACAAAAAAGAATTTGTTCTACTATTTATTCAGCACTGTTACTACTCTGTACCGTAGAGAAAAATTTTGACCCAATTGTTAAACTAGCAGCCCTATATACTACATGTACAAACAAACAAGATGCATTTATTGATACTTTTTTTTTATAATTCCAACCTCATATGGAAGATTTCTTCTGGGTTTTTCACATTCAATGTAAGAAAAGTAAAATTCAAGTTAATAATACGTATATTTAGTTCAAACTCTGCATTGCAAATGAAATGTGTGTGTGTGCACTGGGCTTCAATGCTTGTTGATGTTGTCAATCCTTCTTTAGGTTTCTTTTGAGGCTGCTTTTTTATCAAGTGGAATCCGTGTGTATGTGTGTGTGTGTGTGTGTGTATTTGTTTCCTTAAGCTTTCGCGGGTACTTACATGTATGCTGTTCAGCTTCCTTCGGGTATGATCCCAGATCTTATAGTTGTGCTTTTAAAGTTGTTTAGCAACGTTTCGGCAGAATCTCATCTGCATCATCAGGCTTCTGTATTCTGTTCGTCTGTGAATCAGACTTTTACAGCGTTTCTGTTTTAAATTTGGGGCTAGCCTACTGCTCTGCCAGAATGGTTTTTTCTTCATCCTGATTGGTTGGTATAAACACAGACCAAGATTCCCAACAATCAGGATGAAGAAAAAAACATTCTAGCCAACAGTAGGCTCGCCTCAAATTTAAAACTGAAACGGCTGTGATAGCCTGATCACAGACAAACTCAATACAGAAGCCTGATTGATGGCAGATGAGATTCTGCCAAAACAATTGCTACAACTTTAAAAAGCACAACTACAATGACGTGGGATAATCCCGAAGGAAATGAACAGCATACATGTAAGTTCCGGCGAAAACTTAAGAAAACATTATATATATATATAAATATATATCTTTGGTTATTGGTGTTTTTCCCGGTAAAATTGGAAGTATTTAGATGACGTTTCGACAAAGTCCATTTGTCATCTTCAGGTTTTGTTTCTTCGGCTTTTTGCTTCTCGGAGTAATGTGAGTTGCAGCTGCTTCTTCCTTTTAACTGCTAGTGGGGGTGTGGCACACCACGAATGCGATGCAAACAACAGGATCACAGCTCACCAGCTCAAATTCCCCCAGCAACTAAGACTAACCTGAGCACAACCAAGCCCCCACACTGAACAGAACACACCCCAGCCAATCAGAACACAGCCAACCCCCTATCAATGAGAACACACCCCCACCCAATCAGAACACAGCCAGGCCCCCACCCAATCAAGTCACACGCCCACTAGCAGTTAAAAGGAAGAAGCAGCTGGCAAGCTCACATTACTCTGAGAAGCACAAAGCCGAAGACACAACCATGAAGGTGACGAATGAGATTTCATCGAAACGTCACCTAGATACTTCCAATTTTAGCAGAAGAAAAACCCCGAATACCAAAGATCCACATACAAATACCCGCAAAAACCCCAGAAAACAATATATATATATATATATTTGGTTTTTTTTTTATTTGTTTTCTTTAAGTTTTCGCAGGTACTTACACTGTGTGCTGTGTTCAGCTTCTTCGGGTATTATCCCACGGTCATTGTAGTGCTTTTAAAGTTGTAGCAACATTTCAGCAGAATCTCATCTGCCATCATCAGGTTTTGTATTGAGTTTTGTCTGTGAGTCAGGCTATCACAGCCGTTTCAGTTTTAAATTTGAGGCGAGCCTACTGTTGGCTAGAATGTTTTTTTTCTTCATCCTGATTGGTTGGGAGTCTTGGTCTGATGATGATGATGATGATGAGTCTTGAAGCCTGATGATGGCAGATGAGATTTCTGCTGAAACGTTGCTACAACTTTAAAAGCACTACAATGACGTGGGATTAATACCGAAGGAAGCTGAACAGCACATGTTGTGTGTTGTGTGTGTGTATGCATATGTATATATGTGTGTATGTGTGTGTGAGAGAGGGGTGGGGTGAGGAGAGAGGGAGGGAGGAAGGGGGAAACAGAGAGATATTATGTGAAAGAGATATAATGTTGCACACACACACAGAATTCCTTTAGATTAATTTTTTTAACCTATTTTTATGTCCCGATTACATTATATGAATAAGCCCTAAATTAGATTATAATCTAACAAAGGCGCCCTGAAGACTGTACTTGTTATAGTTTATTACACTAAACTTCTCATCTCCAACACTGAGTCTGAAGTCACCAATGTATCTGCAGATATCTACCTAGATGCCCACAAGACTCTTTGTCCTTTCTTCTTACATCACGTTAATTAAGAATAAAATTGAATGGAGACTGAAAAGCAAAACAAGCATCCTCTGTACTTCCATCTACATCTGTGGGTCCCACATAGACGCAGGGGGTATTTTTGGAAAATATAAATGGTCAAGGGCTACACAGATAATTACTATCTTAAGGCTAAGTTAATTGCTTCCTTGATAATTGATTCCCAAGAATTAGTTAAAGTCAAACTTCCAGGCAGCACTTGAAAAGTCTTATTTTGGTGATTGCTGAGAATTAGCAGTGTATAATAGTAGTTTTAATATTCTTGTTATGCTATTAATTGCGGCAAGTCTTGGTTGATAACATACATACATACCTAACCATAAGGGCCATTTCATGAGAATTATTATACCATTGCTCTAAAAACATATGTCCACTGGCCCAGGAAGTTTGCAGAATTCAAGCTTTTAAAAAGAAAAAAAAAGTCTATTTAGGATCTGTCAGTTATAATTTGTATATCAAATGGTAGGTTGTAATTTGCAGGTTCCTGTGATATGTGAATCTAATCATGATTAGTTTAAGGAAGGACAGCTGAAAGCTATAAAGAAGCTTGTCTTACATAATTAATAAGATAATTAATAATGCAATCTTATCTACTACATAACTTGATTTCTTTATGTAAATAATCCTTCTACAAGCATTTAATTTGATTCCCATTAAAAAGTTTATTGATAATATCAGTACATTTATTTTTGTGAAAATGATGAAAGACTTAAGTTTATGGTTAACTGCAGCATTCATTAATTATAAAACTTGAGGAATTTGTAGCAGGGAGTCCATAAACCATAGATGGAAAAAAATGTTACAAGAGCTGCCATATTTTGTTTTTCCACTGAGATTATAACTTTGTGGGTTTTCTTTTTTAATCAAAAGCATTGGTTTGTAAAAAAAAGACTTCAGAACATTGTTGATATATTGGTTTTCCCAAGCTAAGAGTCTGGTCTAACTTAACATTAGCTTCACATGCCCATCCCTGGCTGTAAACATCACTGAGCTGTTTCCCTGAAAGTTTAAAATTCTAACACCTAGCTTGTAAATTATGGTTACAAAGGCCATTTCAAGTCATTTCTGCAGAAATATAAGAGGCTTCCTCCACATATAACTGCAGTAGTAGCATGAACCTGAAATTACTTGATTATTACAAGCTTATACAGTAGATGTTTCAAAATCACATAAAAATGGTGCATCAGCTGGAATCGGATTGGTATGTGCAAATTTTTATTTAGACTAATATGTCGAGATATGAGAATATGTGCAAATGTCTGACAATGAAAAAATCAAGAAAAAGACTTCCAGATTGGCAGACTCCTGAAAGAACCTCACAATAATTTCAAATGTTTTGAGGTTCAAAGTGTGTGTGTGTGTGTGTGTGTGTGTTAGCAGCGTGGAGTACCTGACAGACAGAAAGATGGGGTATAAATGAATACTCCCATCACCACTACTAATGTTGGTGTTTCTTCAATCAGTCTTCATTCTTGGATGGCTTTCTAGAGAAGCCCTTTATTTATTTAAAATATTTATATGACCATCCATCAGAATCCTGAGTGGCTTACTTGCAACATTTTCAGAAATGGTTTGCCCTTGCTTGCTTCCTACGGCTGAGAGAGTGTGATCGGCTCAATCACCAGCAGGTTTCATGCCTATCCACCCCCATCTGGCTGAGGAATTCTGGGAATTGAAGTCCTCCAAGCTTCAAGTTGCCAAGGTAGGAAACCCCTGGACTAGAACGCTCAATCTCCTGGTTTGTAGCTTGGGGCCTACACCAAACTGGCTCTTTATCACCACTAATCAGACGATTCGTAAGGCTATTAATAATAATGAACAACAATTAAAGCTTCAGTCTGCATCTGGAAAAAATGAATCAGAAACCCCAGAATTAATGATCAAGGACAGCCCCATCATTTGGTGAAGTGAAGCAAGTGTCAGGAGCAGACTTTAGGGAGCAGAAAGTGATTACAATTATTAGTATACCACTGGAGTTTGAAATCACTTCTGAAGGTAGCCTACTGTTGTCAGATGGGGGTGATTCCTGAAACAGTGATAAAGGAGATTCATCACTGGCAGCTTTAGGGGATGTAATGGGAGCAGAAGGCATCTTGTTCCTTGCTTCAGAGAACAAAGCAATTTGGGAAAGCTATATTAACCAACAACGTGAATGTTCACAGCAGAGTAAAGTAGGACAGAGATTCCATTCTAGAAGAAGATAACATCTTATTTTGTCCAAGACATGATTCTACTTCTCTTTTTTTCTCATCTTTCTTTTTCAACAGAAAGTACATCCCTAAATGCACACATCCAGTAGTGGGATACATAAAGGTTTACTACTGGTTCTGTGGGCGTGGCCTAATGGGTGTGACGTGACTTGGTGAGCGTGGCAGGGAAAAGATACTGCACATTCCCATTCCCTCCCCACCCCACTAACCTGCTTCCCAGCTCCGTTTTCCTGTGCAGGGCAACAAAAGAAGACCCAGCCAATCAGCTGGGACTCGATGGGAGGCAGAGAAGAGATGGGGTTGGCGGGGCCAGTCAGAGGTGGTATTTGCCGGTTCTCCAAACTATTCAAAATTTCCACTACTGGTTCTGTAGAACTGGTCAGAACCTGCTGAATACCATCTCTGCACACATCCATAGAAATGGAAAACTGCAATTCAAGATTCAAAATGCTTGCAATTGTTTTGGAATACTTTGAACATTGCTTCTATATTTAAAGGGGAGGCATGAGTGCTCAATGTAAACCTGACAGGCTGCGTTCAAGACCAAGCATCACGCAACAGGGTGAGCTCTTGTTACTTGCCTCAGCTCTTGCTCATCTAGCAGATCGAAAGCATGCAAATGTGAATAGGTAAACCGGTACCACTTCAGTGGGGAGGCAACAGCATTCCATGTGCTTTGGCCTATAGTCATGCTGGCTGCATGATCACAGGAAGGTCTTTGGACAATGCTGGGTCCCCTGGCTAAGAAATGAAGGTGATCACTTGGACAAGGGAAACTTTTACTTTTCTATATTTAAAGCAACTTACAAAATACGTGTATACATTGGAGTTTCCCCTTCAGGCTTCTGTTGGGGAAAAAAAGCAAACACAGTCCTTCTATTCTAGATAGAAAAAATTTCAGTCGTGAGATTTGGAGCACAAGAATAGAAAATAAAGATGATGGATGCATTGTCATATAGCTGGCAAGCTGCGACCTAAGCTTTCCATATTTTTCAAAAAAAAAAAAAAACAANAAAAAAAAAAAAAAAAAAGCAATTGCTATCCTGATGATGATTTTCACAGAAAACACACTTTCATTGTCCCCCTGAATATAGAATTTTTTTTCATATAGCAATTTTATTAAGCATTACAATTGAGATAAGGATTAATTTTACTCAAGAATTAATGCTACTAATAAAAAGTAAGAATTGAAATAGCAAATGAAGAAAAGAAAAAATACAAAATACAAAAGAAAAAATAAGGATACAGTATGTGTATGTGTGAGAGAGATTATTAAATGAAGCTTGACAATCCTTAAGTCCATACAGGCTACATACAATAAGGCTGTAAGAGTTTGGTTGAAATCCCTGAATTTCCCACTACTTGACTCACAAGTCAATCACAAAAGACTGCAGTTCCTGCAGTCTGTGCATGAGAAACAGCTGTCTAGAGCAGGGGTCTCCAACCTTGGCCACTTTCAGACTTGTGGACTTCAACTCCCAAAGATCTTCAGCCAGCTGGCTGAAGATCTCTGGGAGTTGAAGTCCACAAGTCTGAAAGTAGTCAAGGTTGGAGACCCCTGCTCTAGAGTACAAGTGGGCAATTTTGCAATCTCTCTTTTTTCTGGAGAGATTTTGTCAGCCAGAATTCAATGTCTGCTGCAATGCTAACCCCACTCTTTTAGGGAGATCTACTTCACCATCAATCGGCGCCAGAAGTGAGGATTTCTGGGTATAGTATCTTGACACGTGATAGTCAAGGATGAGCAACTGTTCAGTTGCTTGTGGTTGCACTTAACCTATGGAAAGCGGCAGATAATCAAAACAGGAAAAATAAAAAGGGAAATAATTGTTCCTCCAATTTTTGTGATTTTTTTTAAAAGCGAGGCCCGATTAAGCTTGAAGGAAGACCGCTACCAACTTATGGCTGTTAGTTTCAAGGTTACTCTGGAGCAACAGGGACATTAAGAGGACATATTCAAATCATTTTATACGTGCATTTACCCTTTTGCCACAGAGTATCTATATAGATAACGGATTATAGTCAGATGATGTGTCTCTTAGTCTGGAATGTAAAAAAATCCACATTTGGTCTATTTGAAAGATAAAAATGGGTTCAATTAATTGGAAACAGTTCTGAGCCACCTAAAATGTGAATGCAGAGGCCTTTCAAAAGAACAAGCAAGTATAACCAGCAAGTATAACTAGCAAGTCTACATTCTCTATGCATTGATCAAGCAGCCTTACATCATTTGTCTGCACATTTATACCCTAAATTTAACTTTTGTAGAAAGAGAGGGAGAGGAAGAGAGAGTGAGTGAGTGTATCCAAATGCTGTTTTAAAAAGTAGTCACTGTCTACTAAAAGGCTGAAAATTTTAACAAAGAACCAAGTTATGTTTTCTGGTAAGCCCTGCTTTGTGAAAAAGAGCATCTGACATTGTGCCACAGGCCAATTCCTCCAGTTAAAAAGGTGACACAGGAAGAATCATGCAAAACAACAATTGGGTGTTGATTGTCAGAACGGGCCAAGTCAAGGTTGCTTAGCAACACAACAGAAGAAAACTGATGGGTGAGAAGCCTCAGTATTACACTGAGAAGCTTCTTTGATTCCCCACCACCGAAGTCCAGTTACTATTCGGGATTTTTATTTTATATTCCACTTTCTTAATCAAAAGAAAGGAATACACAGAAACCTGCTTATGACTGTGGCTAGCTAGCCAGCACATAGATAGACCATTTCTTTCTGTTGCTGGTCCTTTACATTCAATATTTACAAATCCTCTGCCCAAAGTGGAATCATTTTCCCCCCTAAAATTAAGCCACCCCAAATTTGGCAGTTTTTATCAATTTGCTGTATGTGGGATGTGGAGATTGCTCTCAGGGATATCATTATACAGTATTGTTTAAACAAAGTAGATTAATTATTGGATTAAAAAATTAAAAATTGGATTCATTGGTGTATGTTTTTATGCAGGGTGCACCATTGTTAAAAAAACTAGAATTGAGGGGAAAAGTTTCAGATGGAACTATTTTGGCTTACTACTCTAGAAAAGAATGATTAAAAAGGAAAATGAACAAAATTATAACCTTCACTAACCACCAAAATGTTTCTAATTTCAGAACAGTGATAAAACATGAAAGGTTGTGATACCTGAGAGTTAAATTGCCTTAGTTATTGTGAAGATAATGCTATTTCCTTACAACAGTGGAAAATCAAAAAGCCAATTACAAAACTTCTGTCCCTACATTGTAGACACCATTTGTGACCTCTGCATCCTAAATATAGAAAGTATCTCATTTACATGGCTTGGTAATGATACAATTTTGACACAAGGCACTCACACTAACATTAGAAACCAAATACAGGTAATCCTTGGCCCACAACTGTCTGTTTAGTGACTTTTCAAAGTCACAACAGAACTGAAAAAAGGGGCTTATGACCAGCTCTTGCATTTATAATAGGCATATTTGCCACAGTTGCATAATGAAAATTTGGACGCTCAGCAGCCAGCATACACATTTACAGTGTTTGCAGCATCCCTTGTAATCGTTATTTTTGATGTTCCCAGGTGGTTTTCAACAAGCAAAGTCAATGGGGGAGGTTGGATTTGATTCGCTTAACAACTGCAGTGATTAGTTTAACAATTGTGGCAAAAAGGTCATAAAATTGGGCGCAACTCATTTAGAAACAGCCTTGCTTAGCAACAAAAATTCTGGTCATAAGTTGAGGACCAGCTGTAATGCTTTCAGTGGGAGGAGAGAATGGATGATCCCTCCCCCCAATTATCCATCTTTTTGACCCAAAAAGCTTAATGTAGGCCATTCCAATGCTGAAATCATAGCATCCCTTCCAGAATGTAAACCATGTTTAAAAAGAACATACAATAAAAACTAACAAGAAGAATCAAATAAATTAATAGAGTACAATAGAATGAAATCTGAGGAAAAAAATAAAAAAAATCACCCCTCAATTCCCATCCCTCACCCCAATGACAGCAGATCATGTGAGCCATTTGATGGGCTCCATCCCGCTCTGGGTTCCCCAGGCACACTGGCAGAACCAGGTCTTCAGTGCCTTCCAGAAGAGTATTAGAGAGGGAGCCATTCTAATCTCGGGGAAGAATGATGTTCCAGAGAGAGGGAGCCACCATGGAGAAGGCCCTTCTTCTGGGTCCCACCAGGTGTATCTCCCTCAGGGATGGGACCCGCAGCATTCCCTGCCTCCCTGCTCTGACAAGTTGGGTAGAAGTGACTGGCAAGAGACGTTCCCTCAAGATAACCCAGACCCAAGCCATGAAGGGTTTTAAAGGTGACAACCAGTATCTTGAATTGCACCCGGAAGCTAATCGGCAACCAATGCAGTTCCCGCAGGAGAGGTGAAACATGTAAACACCGGGGTCTGCACAAAACTATGTGGGCTGCTGCATTTTGCACTAACTGGAGCTTCTGGATGTTCAAGGGCAGCCGCATGTAGAGTGCATTGCAATAATCAAGACAGGAAGTGATCAGGGCATGAGTGATTGTGAGTAGGGACCGTTGGTCCAGGAAAGGGCATAACTGGTGCACAACCTGCAGTTGCGCAAAGGCCCTCCTGGCCACGACTGCCACCTGCTCTTTGAGCAAGAGTTGTGAGTCCAGGAAAACCCCAAGATTACACACAGGATCTGTTTGGAGTAGTATATCCTCCTTCCCCCTCCAAATGAAATCATGTTATTGGCAAGCGATTCATATTTATGTCGGCTGAAATATCCTGGGGTCATGTGATCCCCTTTTCACAAGCAAACCTGATCAGGAAGCCAGATTCACTTGACAGCTGTGTTACTAATTTAACAACTACAAGTGATTCACTAAACAACTGGAGCAAGAAATGTTGTAAAACAGGACAAAGGTCACTTAATAAATGTCTCACTTAGCAACAGAAATTTTAGGCTCCACTGTGGTTGTAAGTCGAGGACTACCTGTACTGGAAAGGAGAATTTAGAGCCAAAAGATTTTGCCCGTATGCCATTGGGGTGTTGCTATTTGAACTGGCATTGGAATATGCAGCACAGGATGTGAAGGATTTCAAAAGATCTAGGTCATGATTATTTTTATATGACATGTAGCTAACTTCAGAAATGCACTGACTCAAAAGTGTTATATCCTCAAGTCAAGAAGTTGTTTGTCTTGTTAAGAATAATGAGGATGAAGAAAGGTAGCATTAAAAAAAAGAAAAGAAAACATGGAAAAACAAGAAGTATGTTGTTGAGTATGTTCATGCAAGAAGGTTACACTGCAGTCCAGAACCAAATATATGGGGAAATCTTTTACTTTGCTCTAAGAAAATAGGAAAACAGGTTTAATTTTTTTTAAAAAAAACCCTTTATAGGCATGCTATTTCAAAAACTGATTTAACCCTAAAATTAATAATAGGTGCACTGGGAGTCAGTTAATAGCTCTTGCTATGAACATTATACACTTAATACTTGATAAAAACCATAGTGAATATGCATAAACACTTCTCTTTGGTACAAATCAGACATACAGATAATTTGTGAGCCCCCAACCCCAAATTAATCAGTATATAAAGTAAGCAGCTTCGATCTGGGGTATTTCCAGATGTTTTAGACAGCAATTCCATGCTGACATTGATGGGTAGAAACTATCGTCAGAATCAGCTCGAGTCTGCCAGGTTGGTAAAAGCTTCCTCAAGTCTCTCCCCCTTGGCTGTTTAATACAATTAAATGAGGATAATAAAATGATGGTTGGTGGGGGAGACGTTAAGAAAACAAAATTATTCCTCCCAAGACTCTTTTCCCTTCTGTCTCAGCATAATTCAGATTGCAGCCACTATAATCTATCCCAAGACAATAAAGAGAAAAAATAAACACAACAAAAGTGCTGAGAACATGTGCACCATCCATGCTCCCCATTGGACAACGTGAGCACAACATGCATTTGGAATCATCCTTTGCACAGAAAATGAATTCAACCTTATCCTTTGTACAGAAAATGAATTCAACCTTCAGCTTCCAGTTCTTCACCAAAATCAAATGCATGAAACTATGATAAGAGTGTGAGAGCATGTCAAAATATCCCTTTAGCTCAGAAAAGCCTACTCTGATAGTTGTCCTGCTGTTGAAGGTATTTTGATTAAGTCTGCTTTAGGGTTGATGTTAGTTTAAAAGGTTTGAAAAATCAAAACTATGAGTAGCAGTGGTGCCAGTTTCCCACTCTCATTTTAATCAACACTGTCAGAGACTGAATTCAGTGCTTACCCTGGGCAAAATGGAGTGGATAGATATTTTTCATAATAAAAGAGTAAAGCATATGGGGTAGACATTGAAGCAGTAACATTAGCCTAGTCTTTACTTAGAGAGTAAAACAGAAATCTGGGGATTTTGGGATTTTAATGGAATATAAAAATAGAAATAAATATCAGCAAAGTGTGCCTTTTAACATACAGCAACAACCTTATAAGATTGTAGATAGAACAATACAATTGTGTGCGATATTAAATGAATAAATAGATAAATGCCCCAAACATCATGGTATCTTCTGAGATTTGCTTAGCTTGTAAGATATGAATTAATTTTATACTGCTTTAATTTTGGCCGTCAGTGGGCGCTATTTAAGAGACTTGGAGACTTGGAGAGTTGGTAAGCAAAAGTAATAAGGCTTTCCTAGACAACCCATTGTCATACAGGTAGGAGAATAGGCGTTGGCTTACCTGAATACAGTTTCTCAGAGTGACTTGGGATAATCCACACAAATGGGTTGAATCTGCCTTTCTGCCCAGTGACTGAGTCATCAATCTTTGCCACACCTCTTTCTGTCAGAGCAGGAAGCCCCCTATGCCCAGTCACGATGAAGGTGCAGCCATTTGATGATCTTCCTGTGGCGTTGGCTCTGCCTCCCACCTGGACACTGACCAGACAGTTGCCAGGGTGGGAGTGGATTATCCCAAGGCATGCTGAGAAACTGCATTCAGGTAAGCCAACGCCTATTCTCCAGCATACCTTTGGGATAATCCACACATATGGGACATACCAAAGCTGGCAGTCCCTTTAGGCGGGAAGAAGTCTGGTCCTGTGCACTCCCGTCTGTATGCACTCACTGTAGCACTCTTCTTCCCAAGGCCGCCACAGTTGAGGCATATGTGTCAGTCTGTAGTGCTTTACAAATAGAGACGGGGAGGACCATGGAGTTCTCCTGCAGATGTCCTCATGTGAGGCCTGCATTGTCCAGGCAGCTGTGGTAGCTGCACTTCTGGTCGAGTAAGCTGCTACCCATCTAGGTGTTGAAAGAGGTCTCGTAGGCCTTGACTATACAAGCCCAGCAGCCTATATTTAGTGCCCATTGAAGATGGCTGAAACGAGACGAATAGGGCCTCAGTTTTATGATACATTGATGAACATTTGATGTACCTGCAAAAAGCTCTCCAAACATCCAATTTGTGCCATCTGTGCTCTCTGTCATGTGAAAGAGCAGGGCAAAAGTCGGGAAGAACGACTTCCTGAGTCCTGTGGAAACGAGAGCTTACCTTTTGGATGAAGGAGGGGTTCAGGCGCAGGACAACCTTGTTGTCGTGGAATGTAGAGGTCTTCCCTGATGGAAAGAGCTGCCAATTCTGATATGATGACCACCAAGAAGGCAATTTTGAGCATTAAGAACCTTAGGCTTACAGATTTAAGAGGTTCAAACAGGTCCTGAGTAAGGGCTTGTAATACTGTAGACAGGTTCTAAGAAGGATATCTGTGGACTGTTGAAGATTTGAGATTTATAGCTCCTTTGAGGAAGGAGTGGACAACCGGATGATAAACTAAGGAATTCCTCTTCCTGTCGTGCAACACGGTGGATAGGGCTGCTACCTGCCTACATAGCATACTAGGAGAGAACCCTTCGTCAAGTCCTATTTGTAGAAGGTCCAGGATCTGTGGCACTGAGGCCACAGTCGGGGCTGTGCCCTTCTTGGTGCACCATTGATGGAACGTTTTCCAGGTAGCATTGTACATTCTGTTTGTAGAAGGCGTCCTGGAGGCTTGTATTGTTTTGATGACATTTCTGGAAAAGTTATCCCTCCTCAGGATTCCCCTCTCAAGTGCCAGGTGGTCAACTGGAGCCACTGAGGCTCCTGGTGTTCCAAGACCCCCTGGCTGAGAGATATCCTGCCCTGTGCCCTCCAAGGGCAGGACACTGACAGGTTCACTAGATCCACATACGACGACTGTCTGGGCCAGTGGGGAGCGATGAGGATTTTTGCCTGATCTAGAAGTATTTTCCTTATCACCCCCGGTATGAGGTGAAGAGGAGGGAAGGTGTAAAGGAGACCCTTGGGCCAGCGGGAAGGCATAAAGGAGACCCTTGGGCCTTCTGCACCTGGCGACAGGAATCTGGAGTATAATCAGGAAAATTGGGCGTGCATTGGAGTGGCAAAGAGGTCGAGTACTGGCCTCCCGAATCTCTGAGCTATGTCCTGGAACAGATCTGGATGGAGACGCCACTTTGCGAGTTTGTCCATCCTGGACATTGCATTAGTTAATCTGCCCTGTACATTTTGTTATCCCAAAGATGTGGTCTCTTGCTGTTTTGAACAAATAAGTGTTACACATCCACATCCAGGTTAACAGTATGCTGCGTGTTTTGGGATATGAGGGATCTGGAAGTGGGTGCCCTCCCTGGTAAATTGATGTGTGCTTCGGCTGCCACGTAGCTCTATGTTCAGATCAGTTATACACGTAGCTGTTGCCTTGCTCGTGTCCCTTGTACTTTATGAAGGGTTGTTTGAAGCCTAAGTGAATTGGCTCTCAGTTTGTCTAACCAGTTTCATCTATGTTGAAGGGCTCCGCTATGGACCACTGACACCTGCACCGAGCTGGACTGCATGATGCCCCCTCCCCATCCCCTAACAGAGATCAATCTGAAGTGACTGTGAGGCGATTACTTGCTTATGAATAAGATTGCTGCGACAGTCGAAGAACAGCCGCACACAATCTGAGAGAGAAAATTTATGAGGACATCCGACTGGAGTCTGGCCGCTGAAACATTGGAAGCTGCTGAGTAGCTGTTCCTCTGAAACCAGAGGCAGGAACCATTGGAGAGGCCTGGTGTGCGAATCGGGGCCATGGATATATGGCTATTGCAGCACAAGATTAATTTCCCCAGATAGTCTAGAAAGCACCACCAAGGGAGCCTGTTCTGAAGTCCTGGGATATTATGTCGCTTAAGATTTGTTTCTATCAACC
>BHFT01060801.1:0-12129 GCA_004320025.1 Laticauda laticaudata
AGAACAGTGGAGCCATGGCAGCCTCCTTTATAGTTGCTGCTCGCGGCTCTCGGCCAATGACAGCTATTCAAGTTTCCTGCCATCCGGCCGGACCAATCAGAATGGAACATTCAAATATTCAAATATACAACAGGGGGTGGGGGAGGAAGGGCTATAATCTCTATTTTGTTTGTTAGGTTTATATTTTTCGATTACATCCTTTTCTAGATTGTTTAAGTAGAGCAGAATGAGTATTCTACACCAGGGGTCTCCAACCTTTTGGACCTCAGGGACCACCAAAGTCATAATTTTAAATCCCACTGATATGAATTTTGACTGATGGTGGCTTGTTGATGTTTTCCCAGAGTCTCTGCAGAAGCAGCAGAGACCCTGGGAAAATCCCAAAAAAGGCTGCAGGAAAATTCCCCACCCCATTTTCCTACCGATCAAATATTCTTTATTTGGGATTGTCTCCAGCTCTGTTCTCGGGCGGGTGGGGGGAGAGACTTTTGACTTCATGTAAGGAAAGCAGCAGAAGTCTTTCTTTCTCTCCCCCAAACTCTGCCAGAAATGAGTCTTTGAGACTCATGTATGAAATGAGACTTGTTGCACCGGTGTAGCCTCTTGGAGCAGGATGCCTTGCAGGGTCCCAAAGACTCATTTCTGACAGAATTTGGGGGAGAGAAATACTTTTGCTGCTTTTCTTGAATGCAGCCAAAAGCAGAAGAAAGAAGTGGAAAGAAGCAGCCTGGTAGCCAGGTGAGGCGCGTGGAGCGAGTTCCCCTCCTCCGCTCTTCCCCCCCTCTCCTCACTACTTTGTGTTGTTCACAATGCAAGCAACACAAGCCTTGTGTTGCTGTGGGCCATGTGGGCAGCACAGCTTTGTGTTCTCATGCAGCCTGGATTAATTGCTTTGGGGTGACATTTCTCTGTGGACCGCCAAAAATTTCTCATGGACCACCAGCAGTCCCCAGCCCACTGGTTGGTGACCATTGCTCTACACTGTCAATTCAGCAAACATAAAATATTTGTCTTCACTTAGGAAACCCTAAGGCAAGGGTGTATTGGGACTGTTTTCCCCTTTGCTAAACTGGGCATGAGTTTGGCCAGTGTGTGACGCATCCACCTGCAGTACGGGAATTTGACAGCTCTACCCTAAGGAAACCTTAACCCAGGACTATCATGTCACAGGATCTTGGTTATTGTTGCTGCTAGGGTGTACCTCCTCCAAGATGCAACCTAATTTTCTCTTTGGATCACTTTTACAACAAGTAGCTATTTCCACTGGGACAAAGTAATCACCATGGTAAATATTTTCTTTACTGTTGGGTAACACAGTTTGACAACCATAAATGTTTGCTTTCTATCCAGTATTTGGACAATTTCCTTCAGCATAAACTTGGATTTACCTGGATTTTAGCACACTATTATCTTATTATCATACCCTGATTCAGATGCACTATGATATGGAGTCACTTGCATCTGATCCTATTCCAAGTAAATTCTAGTTTAATTTTAACTGTTAATAGATAATGAAATTATCCTCATGCAAGAAGCTGATTTCATGCAAAACTCATTTGTAGTTTGCAATTAATTTATTCAGCACTATCAATTGTTCATTTTAATTAGGGATTCCAGATGTTCATCTGACTGGCTTTCTCAAACATAGACTATAGTGTTAAAACTACATAAACCAATGCTATCAATGTAAAGTCCCACCATTGTCTCAGTTTTGCAATAGATAAAAAGGGGAACTGGGCTACTTCATTCTGTAGAGTACCAAAACAGGGCTACAAAAATCTGGATCCCCACTAGTGGGCCGCACAGCATTATCATTCTGTATATTTGTTGCCATGTAGTGGTCATCCAGCTTTTTTTTTTTTAGCTGAGATTTGGTAACGGTAACCCAAATTATGTTTACTTTAATGTGAATGTGTTAAAACAAGGATGGGGAGTATTAAGTGGTAAATATTAAGTATTAAGTTCTTGTATGAATCTCCATTTTTTACAATAGAGACAAGCAATATTCAGCCCACTAAATATGTTTGAACTCCAACTCCCATTCATTCTGGCTAATATGACACTGAGATAGAAAGTGCAGTCCAAAAACAACTGGAAGATTGTCTATCATTTAAAAGTAAAGATTTTCCCTGTCTAGCTGAGTCTAACTCTAAGAGGGTAGTGCTCATCTCCATTTCTTAGATGAGGGAGCCAGTGTTGTCAGAAAATGCTTGTGGTCAGCATGACTATATGTTGAGGTGCATGGAACAGAGTTACCTTCCACCAAAGTGGTACTGATTTATCTACTTGTATTTGCATGCTTTCAAACTGCTAGGTTGGCAGAAGCTGGGGCAAGTAACTGGAGCTCACCCAGTTGCATGGTGCTCGAGTCTTGCACTCAGGCTGTCAGCTTTGCAGCTGTCAAGCTCAGTGTCTTTAACTGTTGAGCCATCGCGTCCCCAGTTATTTGTCACTTGGCCCTTTCTTAAACAGCTGTTCAATAACATCTAACGAGCATATATTATTGTTATGATTTAAAGTGAATAGCAGAATTTGGTTGTTTGCAAAGACAAAATGGCAGATTTTGATATGACCAGCAAACTTATTTTGGATAGTATACAAATGCTACAGAACTAAAATATTTGAACTGAAGTATCATATTTGAAAAGGGGGAAATTGCCTTTTTCCTATTTATAATGAAAAATAAAACCTGGATTTTTCTTTGAAATATTTACATACAATGTATTTTGTAAGATATACACAATAAAAATGCCATTTTAATGCACCTGTCAGCTTTTTATTTTTTAAAGGAAAAAAATAAAAGGATTTTTCTGTTGGCGAAACCATAACAAGGAAAGAGTTCAGATATAATAAGCAATTGTACCATTTTGAAAAGATTTTTCTTGAAATAAGGTTATATTAAAGAAGATTTTACATCTGAGCAATTTAGAGGTATGTCATTTCTGAGGATTCCGAGAAGTTCCCAATTGCTGTACTCATATGGCTCTAATTAAATCATAATTGTGCTGTTCACTACAAAATGAAAGAAAATGGTTATGCTCAGTATCTTTTGTGACAGTAGAATGGATTATCCTTCCAAACAGACTAAAAAATAGTGTTGGAAAAAGAATAAAGGAATGTGAGATTATGACTGACTTTTGAAAGTAAAAAAAGAGTACTAGTCTTTGACCAATATAAGTTTAAACAGCACAGTTTTACACAATAATTTATGTTCAGAAACATACTTTTGAGTTATTTTTGAAAATGGTGCTATGGACTTCTGGTTTGAGCTCTTTCTGCGATGGACCAAAATCCACAATCATGCACAGTTTTGATCCATGCTCACCACCGGAGCGCCCCAGCTGGCTGGTTTTGGGGCTAAGCCACCACGTAGAGGTGGTGAAGAGGGGGGAGATCACCAGCAGGGTTGAGGAGAGCCGAATTTCTCCTCCCCAGCTGGCCATTACCCCCTTTCCCGAAGGCGGTTGCAGCAGTGGTCAGAAATGGCCACCTCAAAGAAGAACTCAACCAGAAAAGAAAGTGCAGGAGGAAGATAAGAGAAAGTTTTGGTTGACTGGGTTAAATTGAAAAAGCAACAACATAAGGTACCCTGGAATTTTAACTATAAAAATAACATTGTTCCCAAAGAAGATTTTGAAGCGACGAAGGAGAGAGGAAAGGGAAAGGATTTGTTTTTTTTTTCTCCCTTCCTTATACTGAAAGCTAAGAGATTTAAGTAAGAAACTGATAAAAATCTACTTTGACATTAATAGGCATTTAAGCTGAAAATAAAATATCAAAGGGATAATAAAGATTTTTGGATATTTAAAAACTTTTAAAAGCAGGAAAGGATAGAAAAGAATAAAAGGGCAGGATCTGGAAAAATGGAGGAAACTGCCTGGAGCTAAAAGGAATTTACAATGAAACTTTAACAAGATTCCTAAAAGATACATTCCAACTGAAACTTTGTAACATAATAATAGAACCCCAGGAAGAGAAAGTGAAAAAAGAAGCAAGAAGAAACAGCTTTGGATTATTTGGATTACTTGGTGATTTTTGGATTTTTGACTATTGCATTTANTTGGTTTTTTGGCTATTGGATTTAAATGACCAAAATTAATCAGGTGGTTGTTTAAAAGTGTTTAAAATGGCATCACTTTTGGAAGAACTGAAAATGGAACTTAAAAAACAGAAAGAAGATGCACAAGAAGGGAGAGGTTCTTTTGGCTTCGTATTTCAATTCCTAGAAATGGAGATCTGGAACTTTGAGAAACAGCAAGAAACACTTGTAGAACAAGAAGATTGGGAGAAAGAAGAAGCCATCTTTAATAATCAAGTAATTTTATGTGGGGGAAAAAAAGGAAAGGGGGGAAAGAGAGTGAAACGTTTAAGATTTGAAAAAACAACTAAAAAAAGAATAGTTTGAAAAATAATTACAATATTAAAAAGCAACAGAAGAGGGGATTACAGAAGAGAGAAGTAGAGACAAGAGGGCAAAAAGAGGAGGGAGAAGAAGAGGTGGAAGATGGAAAGAAAAGAAGTTATAAAAGACAGAAGCAAGATATAGAGAAACAGAGAAAAGGTATTAGGATTGAAAGTATAAGCTTATTTAGAGATAATGGGTAAAAATTTAATTGAAAAGGGAATTCTGCAAAGGTACATAAGATAGTATTGTTATCTTAGAAATAGAAATAATTTTAGAAAATATGAAACAATATATGATTAAAATGATCGATAAAATACTTACTGTAATGCAGTGAGTGTTTGTTAATAAATAAATGAAATAAAGTGAATGAGAGAATGAAATTAGGAAAGGATGGGAACATTTTAATTATGATTTTAAAAAAATTAATTATGGTAACTTTATAACTGTTCACAAGGAAGTATGATATTCAATTGAAAAGAAATCGAAAAGATGTTAAGATTCTAATATTGACAGAATTGAATTGGAATGGATTTAGTGTGCATTTTAAGAATGTACCATGCAGAATTCGACTGGAAGTTATGTACCATATTGAATGTTATAATTTTAAAGGCATAAATTGAAGTTTAAATAAGAGTTGAATGGATAAATTTAAAAGATACAAAGGTGTCATACTCCAATTAGTAACTACAGGGGAAAATTTGTTCAATGAGAAAAGATTAATATGAAATTGAAACAGGACAGACAAAATTATAAATATGATTATTGGAAAGACATTGAAACTTAGAAAAAGATATAAATTAAATTTAGATAGATAATTAAAAATAAATTAAAATTATCAATTAATAATTAATAATAAAGTTGAGAAAATCAAGGGAGGGGAAAAATTATGGAGAAAATATTAAAACAGTAAAGATATGGAATAGAACACAAAGATGAATATGAAATTGAGTTTGTGTCTATATGAAGAAGTGATAACCCGGGATCATGCTATTCTCAAAAAAGGATGTTTTGTTTGTATTATGTTTTTGTGAAAAGCCAAATAAAATTTATATTTTAAAAAAATGAATGCACCACAAGGAAAAATACTATGGGCTTTTGAGCTTATTGTTCTAAAACTACCATTAAGATCAGAATTGTTTAAGAAACTGAATAATTAACTTTCATGTCACCTTCAAGTGGGCATCAATATTGAATACTGTTTGGAATACTTTGTACACTGTGTTTGGAACACAGTATAGCTTTTTCAGTTTACTATTAGAATGTAGTATAGGATAGTGCTCCAAATGAATAATTACACAGGTATTCAATGTTATATTTATGGCTATAATATATTTGGCTTATTACTACTGAAACTGATTTTATATTTTTAGATGTCTATAACATTCTACCGTGTTTCTCACATTATAAGTCCGGGCCTTATATTTTTTTGACCGCCGAAAAAACGGCTAGGACGTCTTTTCAGGGGTGACTTAATTCCCCCCCTTGCATCCTCTGGTGGGTGGGCGGCGACATCTTGGGATTTGGGAGAGCTTTTTCTTCTCCCTTGCTGCCGGCAAGGAGGGCCCGCCTGTCAGATTAACCTGGGGCATCCAGCACAGCGAGAGCCTCCTCGCCGGAACCTCCGCTCATCCCGCCAGGGCTGCGCCAGAGCCGTGTGGACTGGGCAGAGCCAGGGAAGTGAGCTGCAGGTGTGTGCATGCCTCCTCCTATCCCTCGTTCCCAAATCTTACCCGGACGAGCAGCACTTCGCTTGCTGTGCAAAGCCGCGCTTCCTTACCTCTCAGCAAGTAGAAGGAAATGGCTGCAGCCTCCTCCTCCTCTGCTGCAGTGCAGACTTTGCGGGGAGAGAGAGAGGGAGAGATCCTCTCGGGCGAGCACCTTCCCTCAGAATGCGGTGATGGGAGCACCTGAAGCCAAGTGTCTCCTCAGGGCTCCAGTTGCAGGGAGGAGCCCTGACTGGCCACACGTGGCTGCGCCAAATGCCGCGGCATTCCTCTAACATTGCGATGGCAAGGGAGAAGGAAAAGCAACGGTGGCGAAAGGTCTCCCGGTATGAAGTGCCCCACCAACACAGGCAGCACCATTTCCAGGCATACAAGTACTTCCTAAATGCAAGTCACCCCTGCCATTCCACCCCCATTTCGCATGTTTAATATGGGCCTTAATTTGGGGGGAGGGGCTTAATTCAATTTTATAAATTGAATGCCTATAAAACATGGTGGGGCTTCCTATTGGTGGTGGCTGTATTGTTGGAGAAACATGGTATTCTTTTGGAATGTTTATTTTCACAAAGATTTAAGTCTAGAACAAGTCCATGTACACATACCTTTATTTTCTTACCCATATGTACAACTTTGTTTCCTTTTGTTATAAATACATATTCATTAAATTTTTGCAAAATTTTTGATGTGAGTATATAGTATAAAACAAGGCAGAATTAAAACACTAATTAAGGATTCATTTAATACAGAGTTCAGACAATATGGGATGGGGAATAATAGGTTTAAATTCAACTCTGTCTCAACTGGGTAGCTATGGGATTGGGTAACCCAGATCCTGGAATGGAAAATGTGCCATCCTTGGTTCCAAATGGGTTGTACTACACCAATTAGAACACAATGTTGAGCTCTACAAATAAAATTGTTTGGTGAATCATTAGCATATTTTCCTTAACCAGGAAGCTTTGCTTGCAATCATGTATTGACTGGACTTTTGAAATACTATTGAAATGCTCTTTTGTTTTTAACTTAACTTAAATTCTCGTTGCCAAAAGAAAAATCAATACATCTGCATTCATTAACTAATTTGTTCAACTATCATTTCTCTTCTTGAAACATTTCTCTTCTTGGGTGATAAATACAACAGATTATAGAAGGCAATTGTTATGCCACAGCATATAACTTTAATATACTGTTGTTGCTCTCTAGACCCATCTAGGGGATGGAGTGACAAATATGCCCCAACATATGATCTTTATGTACTGCACTCTAGCACCAATTAGTATCTGGAGAGACAATTACCAATTATATTGTCTGAAGCTGATCCCATCACATTACCCCACAGCCTACACTTTCAAAATTAGAGCATGCTGGGAAGCCAGACTTCATTTCCTTTAGCATTTGGAGAAGGCAGAAGTACAAAGAAGAATCCTTTTTAATCTGTGGCAGATGGTCATCCAAGGAGAAATTTACATCCCACACACAGAGCGTCACTGTTCAGTTTTAAATTACGTATAATTATTAATTGTTATGTTCAGCAGTAAAGCCCCTGTCACACAGCACCAACAGATGCAAAGAGGATGTAAAATGGAGAGAAACACTTGCCATGCGTTGGTTAACGCGATGCTTCCGTTCTGTACTCACACTCTTCGTCGTGCGTACGTTTATATTCCATTCTCTCGTATCCGTCCAGCATCCATTCCTACATGAGCATTTTCATCTGCTGCAAAAAGTTTTGAAGCTGCAATGTATCCAACGCGTATCCGTTGTACGATCTGCTAGCGCATTAGTGGGGAACCGTTACATCCATTAATGCGTCTGCTTAGTTCCATCTAAGGCATCCCCCGCTTGCTCATCCGCGCAACTCGCATACTGCTCCAGTGGAAACGGACACAGAAGGAAGCAAAACAGACGCATGAACGCGAACCGACAGCGTAAGTAGCACTGGGACATAGAAAGGATGAATACGGATGGCACGGCTGCGCAATCGCCATGGGGGACTCTCTCATGATGATTAAGGATGTCTGCAGGAGTGGCCTAGAGGATGCAGGAACACCTAGTGGAAAACTCGTAGTAGTTTCCTATAAAAAGGGGGAGGAAATCGCAACTGATCTTCACAAGACACGACTCTTCAGCCTGTCATTTAACTCTAGCTCTTCCATAGCATCTCAGTCATTGCTCCACATGGAGTGTCAGCACACTCTCTTTTTGGTAGCGCACCAAATCGTTCTTAAGCAACAGTGCGAAGCCCTCTACAGGCCTCTGTTCACCTGTTCTAGTGAAGAAAAAGAGGAGGCCAAGAAAGTGTCTGGTCCGTAAGATAGATCGCGCAGAAGAAGCGAGTACGGAACTGATAACAGCTGATGTGGAAGCTGAGGAATAAGAATCGTGCATTCCAGAACTTTCATGAGGCTAATGCCTCCAGCGCATGTTGGACGAAGTTGTGCAGACACAAGCCTGACACCAGGTTGAACCAAGGCAAACAGCCAACTTCCGGTCCAAGCCTGGACCAACACTGACCACTGCGCCAAACCCTGCCTCGATAGGGACGGCTACGTACAGCGAGGCATGCAGTAACGATGGAGGGTGCCAACCAACACCATAGCATCTGTGGTCAGAAAAGTGGTTGCAGACATCATAGACAGAATACTGAGGAGTTTCCTTCAATGCCCTCCATCTGTAACCAAGGAAGTTGGAAAGCAATGCAGAGCGACATGGTATCAGAACAGGGATTCCCCCAACACCGTTGAAGCCATGATGGGAAATCACGTGGCCTGCAAAGCTCCATCCCAACTCGAGGGTCCACTTTATTTGCAACTCCAAGGCTTCTTCAGCATCATCCTTTCGCCATGGTCCGAATGCTGACTTACAAGTTCAGTATCGTCGAATGCTCTCAGGCAGATGGATCATGTTCAAGATGGCTCATGGTGTAGAACATAGGCCGTGCTCGAAGGAGAGGCTGGAACGCAACTCATGCATGGCTGTCCAGATCCAGACCCTGCTCAACGACACACATATGTACATGTGCCCTACTTCATCATGGGTGGAATGACGCCTTTCTCTGCAGAACTCACACATGAAGCCCTACTTTCCAGATGCATCACCTCGTTGAAGAGAGATGCTTCAATACAAGGCTGTCCCGGCAAAACGGAGTGGTGGAGGAAGCCTTTGCATCGCTGGCCAGATACAGGTTCCAGTAATTGTCTCACCACATGCAGATCGGCATAAGATCGTGGGAGGATTGTGGAGAAGCTTGCTGCTCTGCACAAGCTCATGCGCACGCGCTACCCAGTGTTATCAGAACACAGGGCTCGGACCGTCAACAAGGATATGGTGTCATGGAGCTGGAGAATGTGAGGCGAAGGGCAATAACCTGAAAGATTTACTTGGGTGTGCCCAGGCCCCAACACGAGCTTCACTACCGAAGGAAGATAGCAGGCGCAACCTCCTGAAAACTGGGTGCATCTCCCAGCTGGAGCAGGTGGAGTGGCAAGACTAGGATGGTAGAGACTGCTTAATGGATGCTTCCTTTCCGCTGTCTCTAATCACACTCGATAGAGATGGATATGTTATGTTGAGTGGCTACAATGAACAGGGCATATTTAATTAAAGATTGTAAAAATTTATGTTGAGATTGTGTGGATCAATGATAATTTTGTTATTGATCTATGGTCCATAAGGTGTGGACCATGGGAACGGGGGACCATACAGGTCCCACTATGCCTTGCCACTGGAGGCTTATTATCCCACAGCTATTACGCCATTCCCAAAGGTATCCTGTCCATGCCCCTGCTCATCCATTACCACCCACGGTTTATACCATCCACAGTTATTACCCATACCAAAGGTATCCCTGCACCATCCACAGGTACATCTGCTGCCCAAAACGCTTATTAGCCCATCCCCAAGGTATCCCTGACCATCCACTGCTTATCATTAACCCATCCAACAAGCATGCATAGGCTTAAACCAATTCTAAAAGTTTCCACGCAAGATTTAATTTAATAAAATAAATGAAGCAAGTGTGTTGAAGCAAGATAATCTTTATTAATACCAAAGCTGTATGGAGTGCAAAATGACCCAGTGTCCAAAGCAAAGACTAAAGTCAACAGGTAGAACCTCAGTTCCTGGCACTTTCTCATATCATCTGAGGCGTGCCATCCATTCTCAGGGGTGAAAGGGTCCAGTCGTGCTGGAGGTGGCTGCTGCTTGGAGGTGCTTGTCTGTGCGGCACACATTGGGGTGCCTGGCCTGAGAGGAACACAGTGGGGGTGTGAGGAGAGCTCTCAGAGGCTGGCTGCAGTCCTGGTGATGTTGGAGAGCACTTCCCTCCAGGACTATGGGGTGTCCAGCCCCAGACCGATACAGATGTTCTGAGGTCCAGGCTTGGCTGTGGGTCGGAGGGAAGGAGGAGTGTATAGTGGGAATGGTCTGGTTGCAGGGTGAGTGAGGTGAGGCGTGGGTGAGTCTGTGCAGTGGGTGGCATCTGTGGCGTGGGTGGCATATCTGTTGTGTTGGGTGGCATCCTGTGGCGTGGGTGGCATCTGGTGGTGTTGGGGTGGCATAGGTGGGCATCCAGTGCATCCGGTGGCAATCACATGGCATGCAGTGGCACTCGAGTGGGTGTAGATGTTCCTGTGCTTGCGGAAGGTGCTGCCTGTGTTGCGGGGACTCCTGGTAGCCATAGCGCCTTGGTAGGTTGAGTGGCCTGTGGAAGCTTTGAAAGGGTAGTGGGACACTCACCTGGGTGGAGGAGCAGGCCTGGACCTGGTGGGAGCAGTTTTCAGCTGGGTCTGGAGGATGTGGAAGAAGAACCTGTGATCCTGTCTTGATCACCTGTACTGCAATTTTGACATGTACAGGAGGGTCTGTTGATCGATAGGTGAAAGGAAGGGCTTTGCGGTTTGAGGATGGTATGTCGGTGTGTACCAGCTGAAGAGGAGATTCTAAGCGCTGCTTCTGATGGTGTCCCTGATAACTTCCATGCAGGACAGTGTGGCTCGCCCTTCTTGGTCTGCCCTCTCGCCTGCTTTCTTGGAGGTGAGCTGGGGGTGGATGTGGGTTGGTCTCTGGTGCGTCGCCACTCTCCTGCGCTCGCACTAGCATCAGGGTCCCCTCCACACTCTCTCGCATGGGGAGTGCAGTTCCTGTCAGGGGGTCTCCATCGGTGGGACGCTCCCACAGATAACCTGCCTGTACACAGGAGAGCTGACTCTGTGCCAGAAGAGGAGCTGGCTCTCTGCGGGCCTTCTTAGAGAGAGGTGTGTCATGAGTGGCTGCTGCCTTGTGTCGGTAATCTCACCCTCCAGAGAACGTGCACTTGGCCATCTTGACGTAGATCTCTCTGTCCGTCAGGCTTGATAACCGTAGCCTTGTGAAACTGAATTTCCTTGAAGGTGCAGCTTCCCGTACCGAGGTGGCATGTGCTTGCCACCAGCCTAGGAGCACCTCCGAAGTGTAGCACAGGATCGTCGCGCTTCTCTTTACCAAGCAGCTCCTGCTTCCTTTTGGTGTCCTCGATAGAGCTGTGTCCCTTCTGCATGAGAATGGTTCAGGGGGGAGCTCTCGATTCAAAATCCAGGAAAGAAAGTGAATCATGTGGGCATCTTCAGGTGATTGATGAGGCTCTGTCTCGTGTGACTCTTGGCATAGTTTTGATACGGTGTGCAGTTTGCCGCAGAGAAAAGAAAGCTAAGCGAGAAATTAGAAAACCTAACTCTATTGTATAGCTCCCCGCCCCGCATTACACAACGAGAAGTAATGTAGACACCTCAGCTCAAGCTTTCCCAGACCTACTTCCCTTCCTCCCCTTCCCCCCCAACCATTTCTTGCTGACAGCCAAAAGATGCAAAGCAAATAGTAGAAGATCTTGAAGGCTGACATTAGAGTATCTCGTTACTCCCTCAGCCCATTGCCAGCAACCTATCCTCATGTTCTGCTTCGAAGTGGCGTATTGCCTCCTCCCCTGTCACAGGCATGATGCTCTTCTCCTCTGGCAGGGCATCT
>BHFT01060804.1:0-74882 GCA_004320025.1 Laticauda laticaudata
ATGGTAGTTGTTTGTTTGTTTCCATTTCCATGGTGAACTTGATTTTGGGGTGTGTGCTGTTTAGGTGTGTTAGGAAACCTAAACAATTTCCTAAACAAGTCTCTGAAAGAGGCTTTCAGGGCAGATTGGAAAGATAAGTCTCCGTGTTTATGAGGCTTTAGCCTCAAGAGGAATGAAATGACTTTTGGAGGTTCCCAGGGGTGATGGGGGTAGTTGGTGACAGAAACTATGGTTTTACCTGACCTGAGAAATAAATCAGCTAAATCGTCAGGGTTCTGTTCCGACCAGGAAAACAATAACACAACCTGTCTGAAGAAAGGCTGAGCTAAAACTGGGCATGCTAAGGAGGAGTCTTGTGGAGGAGGAGTGTCCTCAAGTTTAAGCCCAGCCTTCCTAGAAGAGATTGAAGCACCTTCCCATCGCTGGATGCTCTGAACAGCTTATGGGAGAACTGTCTGATAGTAACTGTCTGAATTCTTGTAAACTTGAGCTTGTGTCAATAATAATATCCTAGCCAACTTTATCTTCTAAAAGTATCTTTTGTAATTGTCTTCAAGTTTTCCAAGCACCTCCATTGACTTGTCTTTGTATTGTGTGCTCAAACACTGAAATTTTAGTTTCATTACTACTTTTTTCATGGGCAGTCTGTTTTTAACTTCATGGAAGTATTGGTTTGTTTTTCTTGTGATTTAAAATGTTTTCCTGGCAGGCTTGGGGGTGGCTCTGAGTGTTTTCAGTGTCATCTATCATGGTCTTGGAAGTGTACTTTCTTTGTAGCAGCAGCTGCCCTCTGGAATAAGATTCCCCTGGAGATTCAGATGGTCCCATCTTACTGTGTTTTGAAGGTTTGGAAGACCTGGCTCTTTGCCAGACCTTTGGTGAAAGTGTATGAAGGTCCCTTAAGATTATGTGGTTTAAATTTTCTTTGTTCCCATATTTGTGCCTTGTGCAGAATCACTAGGAGATGGGCAGCATATAAAATGAATAAATAAATAAAACCAATTTCCGGCAGCATTGCAATTGAAAAGCATCAATTTACCTTAATTTAGTCTTTTGACAATTTAGCTTTTAGAGTATTATATAACAGCTAGCAGCTAAATGTACTATTGTCCCATATTCCTGTGATGACTCAGCACCAAGATATTTTGTCTATATTTATCTCTGCCTTTCTTATTGACTTTGGATTTCTCATGGACGTCTTTGCATGAAATATTCCCTTAATTTCAACCTTTTGCTTAAATATATTTGTGGTGCCCGATTTATTATTATCCTTTATTTCTTTAAAAAGGCAATTGGGCTTTCTCAAAACACTATTGATCAAATGTAATACATAAATCAATCTTCTCTTTTGCTTCACTGCCTAAACATAGAGTACTATTGACATATATTGTTAGTCTGATGGTTTTATTTTATTTCTCAAGTTTGTTTTCATTTTGTAAGAAGAAATTTGTGATCTGAGCCACAGTCATCACTAGGTCTTATTTTTATTTCTTGATTGAATGGAGTATCTATGATAACTTTTCCTTCAAAAAGTTATTGGCTTGTCAATTTGTTTGATGGCGGACTCTGGAATATTGCAGATTCATAAAATTTTGAGTTAAAAAACTAATGCAGATAGTCCTCAACTTACAACCATTTACTTAGTGATCATTCATAGTTGTAACGGTAGTGAAAAAAGTGATTTATGATTGTTTTCACACTTACGACCATTGCAGAATTCCCAAGGACATCTGATTTCAGAAAAAGCTCCAAGCGCGGATTTCAAAGCGCTGGAGCTGCCGATAGCCAGAAGGCCACAAAATGGCAGGTCCCACTTGACAGCTGTCAGGTGGCATTGAAAACAGCAGTCCCACCCTGCAGATACGAGCTCAGGACTTCACACTGTGTAAAGACTGTACTGTCTGACACTCTTTCCAGCTATCTTCTCAAACGCAAATGTAACCAAAAATTCCTATATCAAAGGCTTCAATTCCGAAGTAGAAGAGCTGTCAAAAACATGTCTGACTGAGCAGTAGACAGAGTTGAAAACTGGGGACCATAGGTTAAGAGGCGTGTCCTCAGTTTAAACAACTCAGTCTAAAGAGCAGGCAGACCAGAGTCATCCCATGTCTGGATCCTATTGACAGCACTGGAGAATTTGGGTGCTTTGCAACTGGTTTATATTTATGAGAGTTGCAGTGTCCTTATTAACCTTCAAGATTTTCTTCCTTTGCTTTGCATCTTTCGGCTGTCATAAGTAACGGGGAGGTGGTGGAGGGGGGATATGGTTATGGGAAGCGAGCTGGGGGTGTTACAAAACAGAACTGTATAAGTTGGGTGGGGAAGGTTCTTGCTTAGTCTTCCATCCCATGTTATGCACAGCCCCAACTCTTTATCAAAATATGTCAAGGTCAATAGACAGCGGCCTCATCACCACCTGGAGATGTCCACATGATGATATACACAATTTTTAATTGAACTATTGGGGGTGGGAACATTGCCATCACTTTGTATATGTGATTTACGTGCTCATTTTCTCAGATTCAGAATTCTTTTGTTGCTACCACTTGATTTCCAGTAAAAGATATCTTTTCTCTAATTAATGGAGTCTTAAGTATTTCTTTCTTGGATTTTGAATGGAGCACAAGCTGACATTCCTGGAGTCACAGGATCACAATTTGTGACCTTCACACTTGCCTTCTGACAAGAAAAGTAAATGGGGGAAGCCAGATTCACTTCCAACCACGTGATTGACTTAACTTCTGCCTTAAATCGCTTAACAATTGCAACAAAACTGTTATAAAATGGAACACAACTTGCTTAACAACTGTCTCATTTAGCAACAGAAATTTGAGGCTCAACTGTGACTGTAAGTCAAGGACTACCTGTAATAATAAACTCCCTGATTTTTTTCATGGGGATATAAAAACAATCATTCAAAACACAATGCAAGTTAACAATCATGCTATACTTTTAAGAAATCAATGTACAAACCTCTAGGAAAATCAACCTCGATATCAAGATCTGGCTCATATGGGACATCAGGCAAGCTTGTCTGTTTTTCTGTCACAGAATTAAGCAATTCCGCCTCAATTATTACATCTATAATTGAATAAAGACAAATATGTCACCATTCTTTTTGGTATAATTCATGCAATATTCAATAAAGGTGATTTAGAGCCATAAAGCAGCAAAAGCAGGCAAGCATACAAGAATATCTGATATCAATGGGCCTTTATATTTTAAAGTGATCTGTAATATTTAAGGAAAGAAAAAAGTCTATTAATCCAAGAATCAATCACTGCATTTCAAAAGAATGAAAAAAGCAACAAGACTGTTGAAAATTAGATGAAGTGATTTATTCATATATACAAGTTCAAAAACCAGAAATTAACACCACAATGCTCCCAGGCACCTTGATATACATTATCCTCTTCCCAGATAGTGTTGATGAGATACCAAAACCAAATAAAAATGACTTTCAGAACTTTAAGATTTTGTTCATTGGACTGAATACCTATATCCATTTTTCTCTCTCTGTTAGTATATGTGTGTGCATTTTGGTAACTGTATTACACAGCTCCTATAATGACCTCATGAAATACCAAAGTTTTACAGACCAAATATACTCCCATATAGAAATCCAAGTTTGTACTAGATATACTTCATATCTAGAAGTATATCCCAAATACAAAAAATTATAATTTAAGGGAGGAAAACATTATAATATCTGAATTTACCTTTGCTAAGAGTGGGAATGTATCAAGCTGCATATCTCTACATACAAGAGCATATCCTTATTGACTTCATCGCTTAGGATGGAGGGGCTTGCTATTAGTAATGCTGAGTCATTTCTTCCAGAAAAAAAGTGGAAAGGAACAAAATTATCAATACAGTCCTGAGTTTGTTCGGGTTCCATTATTTGCATAGGTTGTTTTCTGCTAGATTTAAATATGTTGTACCATGCGTTTATGAAGGTTGTGTACAGGCCTGCAAATGTTTCACTACATTTGCACTGCATATATAACACTGAACAATAAAACAGAGCAACGTTATCATTCTATACTTTTCAGGAATATCGGAAAATCTCAGGATTTTCAACAAACTCAACATATATGCTCACATTTAAACCCAGGAATACATTAAGACAGAAACTTGCCCACCCCAAGGATAAAATACCCAGACACAAACAGGGCATTGTTGTATGTGCAGTGCAATGCAATGAGATATGTGCAGCAGACCTGTACATTGGGGACTAAACAACCACTTTACAAATGCATGGAACAACACAGGTGAACAAACTCATCAGGATAGGATTCAGCAGTAAATCTGCAACTGAAAGGCAAGAATCACTGTGATGACCTCGAGTGTAACACAAATGTAACAAAATCCAAAACGTAAATGTAACAAAATCCAAAACGTAAATCAATGTCCTTTAATGCCTCCAACTTGGCCCCACTGTTCAAGAATTCTCAGTTGGAGATAAAACTTATTCAAGAATAGTCTTCAAAAGAAAGCAATACAATCCAAACTTAATGAGCAGATAAAGGTGAAATAAAAAACCAGAACAAACTAAAATGAAGGAAATTCCACAACAGACTAGGATAAGTAATTACCAACTTCAAGGAGATAACAAAGCACAGTCTGTTGGAAGAACTCCAACCAAGATAACTTTAGCCCAAAATAAAACACGCTTTGCTTCTGGCAACGCTGTGTTTTAACCGTCTCTCTTATATACTATTCTCTCCAGCTGCAACCAATGAGGGAGATCAGGGCTGCTTCCTCACTTGTAAGCCAAATTGTTTCCTTACCCTGCATGTCCTAGGATGAAGAGAGGATGGGCCTGGTTCTTCCTCTGATTGCCCAGCTGGCCTCTGCCCTTCCCCAGCCTCCTCCACAACCTCTGGAACCACACTTCCACTCCCTGTTGGCTGCTCCTCCTCTCCCTCAGAATCCGACTCTAACAAGGGCATGACAGTCACTCTTTTGAAGACAGCAAGCAGAGATGGTATTCAGCAGGTTCTGACGAGTTCTGGAGAACCAGTAGCGGAAATTTTGGATAGTTCGGAGAACCGAAAAATACCACCTCTGACTGGAAATTTTACAGTATCCTTCCCCTGCCATGCTCACAGAAACAGTAGTAAAAAAATTTGAATCCCACCACTGTCAGCAAGGTTCACATTCTCAACAGAGAACGACCACTGGTTTGAAAAGTAAATCAAGGAGGCTATATATGTTAAAACTGAACATCGCTCCCACAACAGGGGAGTGATATGACTCCATCTCCCTTCTGTTTACAACACAACCCTTTCAGCAAGAAGGATTTGGAACTTTCCCAAGAAGGCTAAACACCCATTTGCACTCTGATTCTGAGGATACTGATAACCCCTCAAGCTGCCTCAATGATTGTAAAAAATATAAATCCTTTCATTCCGCCCCAGGTAGTCAGTCAGAACTAGAGCAACTTCTTGGATTAGAAGCAAAATTTTGTTGGGGGAGGGACATTCATCTTGAGGGAAAGAAGCACTTTTGGAATAATCCACATTCATATAATACTCATTCCATCTATTGATTTTCCACACATATTTCTTAAATATCCATTTCCGCGTTGTTCAACTAATGCGTGTGTTTTCATGACATATTTATTTCTCATTTCTGTATAACAATGAGGGCAGAGGCACACTCCTGTATCTAACAGTTTTGGCTTCTTCTGAGAAACATAAACTCCTTAGAAGAAACCACATACTACTCATCACTTTTCTCTTATCCATCTTCCTATCTTTAATAAACATTTTAGTAGGTACTCCAGTTTTTCATTACTATGTGTAACATTTTTATTTTATGTTCTTAAACACACTACCTTGGTCTTTAAGACATTCACTTTCAGACCCATAATTCATTATGCAATTTATCTAACATTTGCTATAAATCAATCAATCTCAGTCTGGCGGTTATACAAAAAAAGTATGCACAAATTCATATTCCCAACAAACACATTTCTAATGTTAACACAAGTATTCTTTATTCTTTATGTTTTTATGTGTTATACATCTTTGTCTTGTATTCTGCACATTGTTGAGTAATTTACTAAACATTGAATTTATTCTCACCCATGCCATACTTCTATCCTGTACCACTCTTAGTCCATTTAGCAACTGGCTTATAACCCTGTATCCATGCTAAACATTCTATAATTTCAGCCTCTTTATCACATGTGTTCTCTAAATCAAATAGAACAATAGTTTCTATTTCTTTTTATATCTAGTTCATATTTTCAACTTGAGTCACTCAAGTTTTAGTTTATTCTACTTTCTTACATGTGTTTCCTTTTCCTGGTATTGCAATTGCAGAAATTGTTGTATACTGTGCTAATTGACTGATGCAAAGATTATACTGTTTGATGTAAGTAAATCAAAGATGGACAAAGTATGAGAGAAAAACTAATGACATAACCTATACACCACCAATATAGGCAAAACAAAAATTAAAGACATACTTTGGAGCTCTGCAGGTTCTACGTGCTCTTTTTTTTCAGAAATATCTTCTGTTACATTCACTGAGTCCAAAGTCTCTTCAGGACTAGGAGGATTTTTATTTTTTAGTTCTACTATTGCTTCAAGTATCTTCTCACTGCTATCCAGCGTAGTAGGCAGAAAAATTGGAACTGGAACCTAGAGTATAAATCATAATATTGTAACTTTGCTTAGCGCCGTAATAAAAAAAATGCAGAGAAAAACTGGATAAAGCCCTTGTTGCATTTAATGATATTTAATAATATCTGTTTTTGCATGCACCTCTGAATTGATGGGATATGATGTCATTTTGGTGTGAAAAGTACCCTCTGAATGCTAGCCTACTTACAATAGCATAAACATGCATGGGTTCAAACATTAGTTATGCTTGTGGCAGACTGGCCCTTATCAGTACTATCTAAGTAAGCAGGAAATGCTTCCTCTGGCAAGATGCTTAGGTTGATTGCTTATTTTCCTTGAATTTATAAAAAAATATAATTAAAGTATTGTGAAAGCCTCAATTAACCAAATATCTGATTGACATTTCTACGAAGTAGCTATAGACAGATCTATTCATGATTTAGAATGAGAAGTAAAAGAGAAATAATGATATTAACAAATGAAATGAATAGATGTGTTGTGAGTCTATGAAACTTACAGAAAAGGGATTGATATACTGCATATGAATAATGATAGTCTAATCTTGTGGAGTGGAAGATGAGAAATGCAGAGAAGTGAAGATGCAGTCTTAAACTATGAATTAGAGGGCTAACATGTATATCAGAAAATACAAACTGACGTCATCTAGCTTGTTGCAGGCATTTATAGCAATAACAATAGCACTTCAACTTATATATTGCTCCGTAATATTTTCAGCATTTTCTGAGAGATTTACAAATGTCACTTATTGGCCCCAACAATCTGGGTCTTCATTTTACCCATCTTGGAAGTATAGAAGGCTGAATCAACCTTGAACTGCTCAGGCTCAAACTCCTGGCTGTGGACAGAGTTAGCCTACAATACTACCTTTTAACCACTGCACCATCACACCACAGCTCTTATATGAAAATAGGAATCAATTAGTTAGTGTTAGCTGCATATTATGGTCTAATAATGCATAGTGGTAGAGGCAGAGGCAGATATGAATGTTTGGGGAAAAGCCATAAAGAGTATAGGAATTTTGAAAATTGTTTAAATTGTTTAAAGGGTATAAGAATTTTGAAAATTGTTTACAAGAGTAGATGGTATAACTGAAGAAATGTAAAATATAATTGAATGTATTTTTGACAACATAAACTGGTTTAAAATGAAAATCCCAATTCTGGTATACAATTGTCTCATTTTTAAAACCCATGTTCTAGTTTGGGTTATCAACTGCAAGACACTTACAGGAGATAAAGGCTCCAGGTTACATTTTTTTTCTTTTTAATTAATTTTTCCTCTTTAAATCACACACAACAGAAAGATGCTTAGAGTGAGGCTTTAACTGGTCCTCTCCATCTTTTACAAATCTTTTCACAGCAGCTTATTAACAAATTGCTGCATCGAGTTTATAATGACTTAACAATAAACATCTTCACCTAGCCTATCGTGCAGGCATTTAATGTTCTTCACAAAGCTTTAGCCAATCCCTGATCACCATTTCATCCCTGGGATGATCTTCATGGAGATACCTTTTAAAAAAAACAAAACAGATTCCCTTTTTGTGGCCTGGCGTGGCCCTTCCCCCTTTTGTTTGCTCTGTGTTATGTTGCAAACCTGAAGCCCAGATGAATCACACTAGGATAGGATTAATTCCAGCATCTCCCAAGCAAAGAATGCTGCTATGGTGCATTCTGATAGAACCAAGAGAGAGAAAAATGAAATTCAAATGTAGACTGAAACCTAGCTTACTGGAACAGGAACCGTTGTAGGAACTGGTACAGTTTGACTATACATATGCATAGGAGCAGGTACATATACAGGTACAGGAACAGGCAAAGGGACATATTCTTTTTTCCAGTCATCATCTACAAAGAAAAACAATTTGTAATGTATTGTAATGTTACTTGCCACCACTACATACATCTCATAAAGTGATCCAACCGTAATTGTATACTCTGACAGAACACCATACATAAGAACAGTTCCTTGTATAAAATAAATACCTGTCTGACAAGATTTTGTTTGCATGTGGGGTTTACAGAAGGTAGCTTTTGTCATCGTTAGCGGTTTGCAGAGAACTGCTTTGTTCTTCATTTCTTTATTTGGTGTAGGGGAAGGAGGTGGGGCTGATCCCTGCAGATTAAAAAAAAAGTAAATTTTAGAAAATGTAAATGATAAAATAAATTACATTTCACTCATTTTTCAGGAGGTAGATTCATTTGAGAAAAAGAATCCATGAAGGAAAGGAGAAAGCTTCTCAAAATCCTTAACCAACGTTTTTTTAAAAAATAAGTACCTTAATTTATCCTTTTCAGGAAGAGTGATAGTTTTGGGTTCTAAACAAATTAGCTACTTAAAATTATTACAAAAGTGATTATTATGTACTCATTAACATAAATATGTGTCATTACTATTTGCAACTGTGCATTTGTATGTTATCTCAGCTATTATATATTTATGATATTTATCACTGAGAGCCATATAATATCAAAAGTATAAATGTACGGTCTTCTCATTGTAACTTATGTCATGTTTACGTTATTGAAAATACCCATGAAGAAAACACAACCTGTCATGTCTTGTCATATTTTTTAAATGTACAGAATATGCATCCCAGCAGATGAGGAATTATATGGGTTAAGACAGAAAACAGTATATAATTCTCTCTACAAACTGTGAGGGATTTTGTTATCCTAGCAATGAATTTTGAATATTTTATGATTTACTTACTGTGTTTTTTGTTCGGGGAGTTTGGCTACTTTGATCTATAAACAGAAGACAACAACCTTAACATAATTTGTAACTTACAATAATTTGTAGATTATAAATACTATAATATTTTATCTTAGTCATGCTAGTTTTATAGATTACTCAGTAAAAAGATTAAACAGTAAGCTGTTTTCAAAGCAACTAAGTTTGTTCATGTGGGGAAAGTGGCATGCTCGCCTTTCTTTTAGAAGAAAAATTGCTAAATTATGTAGCCAGATAGTTATTAATACCAGCCAATTTCATTTGATGTATGTTAATCTAGACCAAGGGTCTTCCAACTTGACAGCTTTAAGACTTGTGGATTTCAACTCCCAGAATTCCTCCTCCAGTCATGTTAGCTCAGGAATTCTGGGAGTTGAAGTTCACAAGTCTTAAACTTGCCAAGTTTGAATACCCTTGATCTAGAGCCGACCTTCAGTAATCCTATCTCCTGGGTTGAAGTAAAGTGTGCTCTGTTATCTGATACTAGAAAAGAGAAGTTTACACAACTTGCCATTTTTTTGAAATGTTAAAAAAAAAATAATGTACACAGTTGTTGGTAAGAGGAACATACCATAATGTAAGTTTTCTGGTCCTTTTTGTGTTGCCATATTCGGTTCGTTTTGTTGACAGTAGAAACGCAGAAGGCAATGCTGATCACAAAAGTTCTTCATTTCCCCTCTCCACTGTACTTTCTCTTTAAGAGTTCCTTGAATTTTGCAGCAGTCACACCTTGCAGCCTTAAAAAAAATAATACTATTAGCGAAATGATTTGGAAAAAGAATTACTGGTACATAAATGCTTTAATCTAATGTTGGTTTATGAAGTTCTCCAAGACTTGAGTAATGCCTTTTGCTCTCTCATAAGACATAAAATCTGAGAAGAGGCTTCTGGTAGTGTATCTTTACCTAGGAAAATCCTCTCTAATTCTGTAATGCAGACAAACCTAAGCAGCAAAATAGAAACTTAACAAATTCAAAAGGGATTGATACGCTTCTGAACAAAATTAAGTGTACAAGAAAGGTTCCTATGTTTTCATTGATTGACAAGGAAAGCATTGGCAATGCTTGCAGTAAAAAGCCTGTATGTTACTGGGCTAAGAGGTATCTTGAGGAGTCAAATGGGTGAGAACATTTTCCCTTATCTAAAACAGCTTACCATCCAAAGCATGTATCATCCCCATATGTTTGACCTTCCAGAAACTGGTAAAAACATTATTTTTAAAATAGAAGTTGCTTTCTCAAGAATAGTGGGACATGTTGCCATTTGAGAAGCTTAGACATCTTTGTTCAGAAAGGAAGTATCTCTGCATTGCTTTCTTTTCGCTACCAACTCAAAGATTGTATGCACTTGAATTGAAAGTGGGAAGGCACAATAAAGATGCAGTCATGACCAGAAAAAGACAGAAGTGCAATACAGGCTAGGAGACCTTTAAAAAAAAAGCAACATCTGGCATGGAACAGATGGCATGGCAAGCACTAGGACAAATCACTGGATTAAAAAGAATGGAGCAAATAAATTATTTCATTTGTTAATCTCTTCAGAAATGCAAAAGGGCAACATTGAGGTCTTTAAATCTAACTTTGCTATTGGGATGTTTCTTTAACTTAAAATCTGAGCCCATTTTAATACTAGAAAGTGAGGAAAGGGAAAAGTCAGAGAGCAGTGAGGAGGATTATCTCCCATTTTAAGGGGAATCATTGTCCTTTTTTTCTAAGCGCTAATTAATATTATTAAGATTTTGCCTTCAATGAATATTTTGCCTTCAATCAATCACAGGAAAATGGCCAAGTTAGGTATAGGCATATTCACAATGAAAATTAGACAAGGTATCCTTGATTAATGAGCACAATTGAGCCCAAAATTTCCATTCCTAAGCAAGACAGTTGTTAAGTGAGTTGCACCCCATCTCACAACCTTTTTGGCCACAGTTGTTAAGTGGGTCACTGCAGTTGTGATTACACAGTTACTAAGCAAATCTGGCTTCCCCCATTGACTTTACCGGAAACCAGCTGGGAAGGTCACAAATGGGAATCACATGATTCCAGGACACTGCAACTGTCATTAATACAATGCCAGTTCCCAAGCACCCATATTTTGATCATGTGACTATGGGGGTGCTGCAATGATAATAAGTGTGAAAGCAGGTTATAAACCACTTTTTTTCAATGCTGTTGGTAACTTTGAATGGTCCCAAAATGAATTTGAGGACTATCTGTAATGATCTGGTTTAAGTAGGTATGAGAAGAGCCAGAAGTAGCTGCAGAAAGGTTATCCCACTGCAAATTCTGCAGAGCTAAGTCTATTTCCATAGCAATAGACATACTGGCACTGCTTCTAATAGAAGAATAGAAATTGAAAGTGTATGTGGGGGGAATGTAAAAAAATTCTTGAATGGATGAAAGGAAATAATTTGTATTTCTTTGGAGCTAAGACAGTAAAAAAAATAATACAAAAACAACTTTCTTGAAAATATCTAATACAAAGCTAGATCACTTTCTTTCCTGGACTTTTACGATAAATGAAGATGGATATCTCTACTATCAAAACAAAACAAACAACAAAAACAAAACAAAAAGCATTTTATACATTGTTTTCAATCAATAGCAAAAACTGAGAAACTGATACATGCAGGAAATAAATTATGCCAAGGACACAAAAAATAACAAAAATCTGATACAGAGAAAATCCCTATGAAATTATGCAAAAGACATTCATAAAAGTTATCATTGCAGAAATATTCTAGTTTAATTTATGTCTAGAAAGTCAGGTTCATGTTGTTAGTAAAAGTTTGAACTATAAATATCTACTTCAACATTCAGCTGAGAAGTACTTGACCATAGTATTCACTTATTTCTTGAAATGTAATGTCAACAGAAATAAATGAACATGGATTGATACAAAAATGTTTGAGATTTGAATATTAATTGTTTATTTAACCAGTATATCGCATCTAATTTTAATAATAAATAATGCTTATAAATAAATAATGCTTATAAATAAATACATACACACACACACTAATATTGAGGAAGAAATCACTAATAATTTAGATATGTACTTAGCAATCATTATAAAAGAGGGTTAAATATTGCAATACCTTATAGTACCAATCTTGAAATTTTCTGCAACACTCTTCACTACAGAAATCTCTTATTACTCCATCAAGTTCCTTGGATGCTCCCTTTTTACAGAGTTGAGAACAATAATTGCAAGTAACACAGCGTAATCCTAACCGTCTTGCAAAATCTTGTTTATATAGCAGCTTGCAACCTGGAAAAAAAGAAGCAGCAGAGATGATGTCAAAATTATGTGCCACTACAAATCTGGTTTCTTAGTTGGATTTTTTTTGCATTTAGTTGCATAGCTCTTACAATGTTGTCTTGCAAAGTGGTGACACCATTTTTGAGAAAGAATTTTAGCCACTCCCCAAGTCAATAATCATCAACCTTTTTGATTTATTATATATGGTTTGCACATTCAACTTTAAGGTCCTTGTTATCTTTAGATTCCATGACAGGTAGTGTGCTTGAATTACAACTGGTTGCTTAGTGACCATATGAAGTTACAACAGATCTCCTTGGGAGTGCTTACTACATGGATTCAAAATTTCAATGGCCATTTGAGGTGTCCCTTATTGTGTTTTATGACAGTTTTGGTGAAAACTGACATTTGCTTCAGTTTTCAGCAAAACTAGCCCATATTGAACCATTAATTCGCTTAATGGCGATGGCATTCACTTAACAATTGCTGCAAAAAAATATGATAAAATCAGTAAGTCACAAGCCTGCCCATTATACTCATTAATCAAGGACTGCCTGTACTATATTTATATACTCACTTATATCCAGGTTAAAAAGTAAAAAGTGTATCATATACTTTCAGGTATATATTTATTTTGAGGCCCTGTAAAAAGCTATTTGGCTCTAAATGAACACCAGTATAAACTAATTCTAGCACTGTTACTACAAGAAACAAAATATTGTAGTATTTTTCATGTACAAATAGTTCTATTATTTCCAATGAGGTCAGTCTTTTTTTTTAATACTGAATTTACCTACTGATGATATAGCAAAAGAGGAAAAACACCCACTCAACTGGAATTGGAAAAGTGTTTAAGATTGTTTCATTTTATAAGCAGTTATTGACTTAAATCAGAATTTTCTGAGCAGTCTATAATCTACCCTGCTTTGAAATAAGAGTTCAAGGAAATCTCATTCACTCATTGCATTGTAATGCAGGAATGTAAGGTGATAAAATAGTCCAAGAGCAGCGTAGAATATATGACCTATTAAATTACTATATACAGCCCCAGATCCAACAGAAAGCAGAAATAATGGGCAGCAATGTGAGGTTGCTGCAAATTATGTGCAAAATCTGATGTTTTACAATGCAAACGCTCATTTCTGCTTTGGACCATACCAATATAGATTTTGCAAATGGAGTTCGCTGATTTCCCATAAACTACGCTTACTTCAGGCAGTTATAATTGTTTATAAATAATGGCTTTGTAATCTATCTAAGCTACTTTTCCTGACATTGCCATGGCCCTGTGCATGTCAGTGTAGGGCATGCTCCTGTATATTTGTTGCCTATAATGGTGACTACATTAAAATACCATATGAAAACTAAATATGGATTAGGAAGTCACTTCATTATGAGTATACAGATCATAGAATCATAGGTTTGGAAAGAACCTCAGAGGTCTTGTAGTCCAATTCCCTGCTCAAAGCAGAAGACTTTATACCATCCCTATCAAATGATTATCCAACCTATTTTTGAAAACTTCCAGTGATGAAGCACCCACAACTCCAGAAGGCAAGCTAGTCCATTGATTAATTGTTCTCATTGACAGAAAAGTTCTCCTTACTTCTGATTGGATCACCTATTACGTCTTGTCCTGCCCTCTGGTGTTTTGGAGAATAAATCCCCTCTTTTTTGTGACAGCGCATCAAATACTGGAAAACAGTTATCATGTCCCCCCACCCAATTTTTCTCTTCATTAGCAATAGCACTTAGACTTATATATCTTTACACAATACTTTACAGCACTCTCTTAGACTAGCTTGCTCAATGGTTCATCATACAACTCATCTTTATCATTCTACTCTGCATATTATCTAGGATCTCCACTTCTTTTTAGTGTCCTGGTGACCAGAAATGTACATAGTATTCCAGTGTGGACTCATCAGTACATGAGGAAACAGTTGAAAAACACTGACTTCAATTTAAAGTAAATGAAATTTCATCCTTTACATGAACTGGACTCCAGACACTTACTTGAATATTGCTGGATCCTTGTGGTTATGGAATAGGTTAAGATAGTCTGAGATAGTTTCTATTTGAAATAATCGGTTTTGTCATTATTAATTTTTGGTTTTACTTTACACTGGATTTTATGTTTTATTATTTTATGTTGCCATTGAGGTGCATGATTTACCAATATAGAAGTTTAATAAATAATTCTGCACAACTCATTTTTTTGTTTCTTTATTATACTTCTACATGACCATACTGGCAATCATATATTCAACATACCTTCACTACAGAATGGTCTCTTGATACCAGAAAATTTTACCGTTTCATGCAAAGTCTTCTCCTCTTGACAGTATTCACAGTATGTTACTATACAATGTAGCTTCTTATAGTCATCAGAACAAATTCTGCTGCAAAACTGGTACACTTTGTTCTAGTTAAAGAAACAGAAATACCACAGTAGACAATCTGGTAAGTAACAAGGCTTCAAATGTAATGCAGATTTTACATAAATAAATAGCAAAATTGTAGAGGATAAGGAAGATGACCCAGAGAAGACTGTTACCACGATCTTGTGATAAGATTTATATCAGCTCACCAAGTAGGCCAAAAAGGACTCCACAGAAAGGCTAGGACTATTTTTTATTGAGAGCTGCTAGAACAAGAGAACTTTGCAAGTTTGATTGTGCTGTATCCTCCTCCCTCTGTGAACTAAGGAGGTGCCTTTCTGGGCAGCTTCTGCATACTTTTTGCTTGTTTTTCTCTTCACTGCTCTGATAACGTATCTAACTTATATCCATCATGTTTGTCTTCCTTACCCTCAATGAAAAAAGTTCATTTTACCCAAAGAAAAGAATTAGTTATTAACCTGTAACTGTTACATTTTGACAGGTCATCTGTGAATTCACAGAAATAGACTCTATATCCATGATGGCAAAACTATGGTACATGTGCCAGAGGTGGCACGCAGAGCTCTCTCTGTGGGGACGCCCATCCCCCACGCATGCGCCTCCCACCAGCCAGCTGATCTTTGGGTCTTGGCAAGGTGGGTGCAAGTGGCATGGGGCGCATGTGCGGTGGGCAAGGCGCATGCCTGAAAAATGTGTGCACATGGGGGTGGTGCATGTGTGGGGGACGCACACTCATTGCATTTTGGGGGTTTGCACGCGCTTTGAGCATTCAGTGCTGAAAAGATTAGCCATCACTGCTCTATACCTATGTTGAATAAGTTCAGAACCTTAAAGAGCTTAAGACCTTTGGTGGGAATCTGGTTCTCTGTCTATAATAAATATTCCTGATTGTAGCTTGTTTATTGTTCAGATTCCTGAGTCTGGCAACCAAGTGCAAAACAAGGGAAAAAGAGGGAATAGTAGTAGATGTGAACTTTCAGGCAGCAATGGATAATAAAACCATTCTATTGAAGGCTTCTAGAAACTTCCTGGCATTTTTTTAACTTGGCTTGGACTAGGATGGTCACATTTTCCCAACTGAAACTATGGTTAAATCGGTCTATATATTGTGAAATTAAAAGAATTTTTTCATTTTGTCTTCTAACTGTAAGTTGGTGTTCATGGATGCGTTAGTAAACTGCATTCCTTACTAGTACTGATGATGTTACCTAGTTTGGATAATGAAACATCAGCAAGAAAACAAGTAATCTCAGAGAGCACCAAGGACCGTCATGTTAAACAAGGTGTCTAACAGCCAACTTTAAAACTGATTTCGTCTATCATGCTGAACAAACTATCCCATCAAATGAAATGATTTTGATTTTGTCTTCAGTTCTTCTATTAGACAGCACAAACCAGGGCATGAAGCATTAATAGAGATAGTCAGTGCTTTACGCCAGAGGCACTGCAGTGTGCCTAATTATATTGATATTTTTTTTCTGGTTAATACCAGTGGCTTCCGAACCAAAGGTCTGTGCTAACAACCTACTATTATCTGGCAAACAGGTGAAGAAAAACATATTTTCCCAAAGGAAATGATGATATTTGTGCAAACTTGTTAATTAAAGGTCCTCAAAGTAAGGATTCTTCCATTATTTATTCATCAAGTTGAATGCTGCCACATAGGCTAAACATGTCTACTGTGATGGAATTAAAAGGGGATTCTGGAACAGGAGAGACAATTGTTTGTCATCAAATTCTCAACATGCTACATAGGAGTACAGTAGCAACTGAATAAGAGTACCTGAGTCCAAAGACAAGTACCCGAGCACATCCAGAAACACCACTGTCAAGTAATAATCAAAGTTGCTAATTACATCTAAAATCTTAGATACTGTCTTTCATGTGGTAAATTAAATGCCTTTAGTTCTTATTCACAAAGGATCCCCAGGAAGCAATGGGACCTGCCTGGCAGTAATTGCAAAATTCTACAAAATGGTTGTCTCCTTGAATAATCGGCGATGGTTTTACCTGTTTGATGAGGAAAGTTTACTATTGCGTTTATGACCATAAGCAACATCTGCTTTATCAACTAACATCAGGATCCAGATGATTCTCAAGTACACTTTGCTACTCTGGATCATACCAGAACTGCTATTGTAAACTTGAACCAGTGCCTGGTATCCATCAAGCCTCTAGACAATACAAAATAAGCCCAAAATAAATCTCTCCAAAATTGCGGTGCTCTTCATCAATAAATATCAAAAATATCATTCCCAGCAGTTATTTTGGACCAAGTTCTGTTTTCTTTGAAGCATTGGAGTATGGCTTTTTTAAAAAAAGACCTGTATGATGTGGTAAGCATATCAAGCATTGCCTTGGCAGAATGAACCTTTCCTATCTGATGAGAAAAAGCTTTGAAAGTCCTGTTAGAAAACTATCCTCTAAATGAAGAATGATAAAGAGAACATCAGTAAGATGACAGACATTCACTGTAGCTCTGTACTTTAAAACATTATATCCCCAGATTTCATAAAGCATCCTCTTTTGCATTTTTTAGAAGATCATCATTTTGATAAGGTTATATTTAACTTGACCTTCCATTATCCATCTTTAGGAGTTTGATTTTATATTACTGTTGTTGATATGTTTGATTTATTTCTATTGATGGCAGTGTGATTTTGATGTGTTACAACAGAAAGAAAGAAAGAAAGAAAGAAAGAAAGAAAGAAAGAAAGAAAGAAAGAAAGAAAGAAAGAAAGAAAGAAAGAAAGAAAAGGCCACTGCTTTGGTATGAAACAGAAACTGAAAGTTGAATGAAGAGACATGCCTAGAGAAAGCACTAGAAGTAAAGGAACAGGTTATTTTTTATGGCTGGATTAGTCCTGATGGATTAGAAAGACCCACAAATCCCTGTAAATTAATAATCCTGGTTGGTTCTGTGATCTGAGGATCTAATCAGATTAGAGGCAGCTACAAGAAAGGGAAGAATAGGAAACGGTCAGTGCATTAATCAATACATCCATGGCTAAAGTATGAAATATTAAAAAATGAAGCATATTGTTTAAAATCAATTAATTTGCATTCACTTAAAAAAGATCATGCTATCATTAACTTACTTCCCATTCCAGTACTTCAGGTTTTGAACAGAATGTATTTTTACAATAATTGCATTTCAACTGAATATCACTTGGAGCCACAAACTGGCCATTGGTTGAAGACGGTACATTAAGAGTCTGAAAAAAAAATGTTTTAAGATACACTATTTATTCCAGGACAATAATATAGCAAATTGCTATTACTTAAGAATTAATTTGTTAATTTTTTTTGCCCATTTCATTACTCTAAAAAGGATAATCCACTGAATTTCTACAAATTCAAAGCCAAAAATTTAAATTTCAAACAATGGGAGTCAGAGAGATGACAGATAAACACGAACAAATATCAATGTAAGCTCAATGGAAAAACGCTGTATATAAGAAGCTGAGGAGAATAAAAGTATTTGTCTGAGAAAGCAGAATTAATTAACATAGGGGAAGCCAGAACAGCAACTGTTGCCAAGAGAATGTGCATTATATATAAAGGAAGATAAGATAGGAATTATGCTACACTGAAACATGAAATACAGAGAACGATTCTTCAATATATAACCTATATTTCATCTGATTCTTTTCTTTTAAACCAAATTCATTCCTCATAATTTTTGGTATCATACAAACATACATACACATACATTTGCCAACTACTACCAAAACTACATTTTATTTTTTTACTTTAAACATGATTGATCACTGCTCTCATGCCAGTTTTAAAAAATAATAATTTAAAAGAAGTAACATAATTTATACACAAACTAACATTATTGTGTAAGCTTAATCATTCAGTCTAAACATCTGACTGACACTGCAATGAACTATAATAATGATAATAAAGGACTTGATAGGTGGATAAAAAGGCCAATCCAGTCCAAACATCTAGCTGACTGTGCGAAAAAACTAATAATAATTTTAGCTACATAGCATGTTCAATATATAAGAAAAAGCTAACCCAAGATATAGGAAATGAACAAATTAAGATTCTGTTTAAAAATAAGAAATCAGAAGTTTTAACTAAACTTAACAAACAAAAGCACCCACCAAATCCTCCATTGCCCATTTGCCAAAGCTAACTTTGTATGACTCAGACTCTGATTGCAATCTATTAGTTTTTATATAGTCAGCATTTTAAAAATCTTGGGAAAAATGGGGCAAAAACAGATAAGCAACAGCACAGTGAATAGATTCAACTAGAGCGGTAATGGGAGAACCACGGAAAGATCAGAAGGTCCAGGATGATGTCAGATCATCCTGGAGAAAATCTATACAATCACTAAGAATTCATACCAATTTGATTGCATGCAATTCATCATTCACTATATAGCTAAAATCACCAACAGAAATATTGTTGTGCTTGTGTTTCATGTATAATTTTAATAATCCAATTTCTTATTAATTGGGTCTGTGTGAAGCAAAAGTGAGATACAATGAAAAATAGTAGAAGTATCTTTGGAACCATCAGACTATGTATCTTATAGTTTTCTTAATCTTTTCAAAAGCAACAGCATTTATAATTAACTTAATTCTTTCATTCATTTTCCTTGTTTGCAGCCCAAATCAAAAGAATCTAGGCTGCTGATAATCTCAAATATAAAATTATTTTTAATCTTCAAAAAGATTTATGTAAAAAGGGCCAAACCGATAAAAACAAAAGAAATATAAATACCAAGCAGCTGAAAATGTTGAATTATAACACAACATTTCCTGTACTAGACAAACAGGTATTTTCTAATAAATTTTTGAAAGCTTGACAGAAAACTGAATTTTTGTATGAAATGAGTTACAAGAGTGTGGGTAACTACAGAAAACACTTTCTGGGTTCCTGTTAGATGACAATTCCATGGTGATGGGACCTGGAAGTAACTGACCACACTTGAACTGATTAAGTGGATAAATAAATACAGAAGATATTAATTCAGATAATCAAATCTGGAACAATATAAAACCATAGAGGTTACAATCAGCATCTAGAAATGCACCCAGGTTGCAAACAATGCTTCAAAAAGAGGGGGACATCCAAATCTATCAGAGCTCAATCATGTCCAAGCTGCTGATCTTGTCTATAAGCTACTGACTTTTGTCCCAACAGCAGTTTCCTAATGTTACACTAGTCCAAGCAGGAGGTGACTAGGACATGAGTGACTGGTTCAGAAATGGTTGCCAAGTTGCACAATACTTGTAGCTGTGCAAGACCCCTCCTGGCGTCACCTCCTGGCGACAAGCGTCACCTTGTCAGACAAAAGCTGTGAGCCTATAAGAACTCCCAAATTGCAGACTACCTCTGACTGATGGAGTACAAGTCTGTTCAGAGTCAGGAATAAAATTTCCCTGGAATCATTAGGTCCACATTCCCAAGATTTCTGCCTTGGAAGGATTCAATCAGTGTCTGTGCCTCTCCATCCAGATCTTTCAAATATTATATAAGGACTTCCACCTCATCATATATTATATATATAATAATTTCTTTTGGTAAATTTTATTTGAGTTTTCACAAAAAAATACAAATAAAACTTCTTTTTTGAAAGTAGCATAATCCCAGCTTACATTTCTTCGTACAGACACAAATTCAATTTCATGCTCATTTTTATGTTTTATTCCATATCTTATTATTGTTTTACATTTTCTGCATAGCTTCTCCCCTCTTTTAATTTTCTCAGTTTTATTTTAATTATCTCGTCCTCAATTCAAATCATTATATTTTGATATTTTCTTGTCTGTGAGCTGTTTCAATTATCTATATGCTTATCTCATTAAACAAAGTATTCTTCTGTAGTCTATGGGGATTGGCGTATGAGAGCCTTTAATTCTTGTTAAGTTTATCATTTAACTCTATTTTAGGCTTCAGCTCTATACCCTAAAGTATAAAATTCAATATCCAATTTGAGCATAACTTTCATTTTCGGATTCTGCCTTGTTTACATTCTTAAAAAACACAACTATATTCCTGTAAAAAAAGAAAAAATTATAAATATACTGTAATTAAAACAACACAATTCCATGTCCAATTCAATTCTACTCTTAAGATCGGATTTCAATGGGTATTCGGCAACTTAAAAGATCTTAGACATACTTTCTTTAACATTACTACATATATTTATCAGCTTTCTCATGAGTAACAATTGTACTCAGGAGCCGGATGAGCTTTGACCCTCGATAATTATAGCTAATGCATTCCCTGCCGCTGATTCACATTCATATTGTGTAACGTGTAAACATGTTAACTAGCATTTTAGAATCATTGATCCCCATCCCCGTTCCTAACTGTAGACAATCTTTTCGCTACTATTATTTTTAGTCTTTCACTTATGTTATTAAAACATTCACTAAATAACAACTTAACTTTTATTCCCTCATTTAATACATAAACTTGTCACATTCTAAGTTATTTCTATTCCTAATATAGACAAACAATCTTATTACCTTTACAGAATCCTTTTTCAGTTAAATTTTCACCATTATCTCTAAATAGGCCTGTTCTCTATATTGCTTCTGTCCTTTGTAACTTCTTTCCTTTCCTTCTTCCCTCTCTCTTCTCTCGTCGCCTTTTACCCCTTGTCTCTCTACCTTATTCTCTCCTTCTGTGTTCCTCACTTCTGTTGCTTCCAGTATTATACTTATTTTTGAATTATTTTTCTTTTCTTTGGGTTGTTTTTAAGTCTTAATTCCTCATCTCCTTTCCCCCTTTCTTTTTTCTTCCCCACATCATAATTACTTGTTCATTAAGATGGTTCTTCGTCCCAGTCACTTGTTGCAGACATGTCTTGTTGTTTCTCATAGTTCCAAATCTCCATTTCTAAGAATTGAAGAAACGAAGCCAAAAGAACCCTCCCCTTCTTTGTGCCTCTTCTTTGTACTTTTTAAGTCCATTTTCATTCATCCAGAAGTGTACCATTGGTATCATTATTTAAACAACACCCAATTCATTTTAGAGTCATTCAAATGCAAAAACCAAGAATCAGGATCACCAGTAAATCCAATACATCAATATGCTTCCTTTTTGCTTTTTTTTTCCTTTCTCTCCTGGGGTTCTACTGTTTAGTTACAAAGTTTCAGTTAAAATGTATCTTTTAGAAGTCTTGTTGAAGTTTTACGGTAGATTCTTTTTAATTCCAGGCAGTCTCCTCCCTCTTTCCGGATCCTGCCCTTTTATTCTTTTTCTCTTCCTTCCTGCTTGTAAATTTTTTTTTTCGTGTCCAGAAATCTTTGTTATCCCTTTGACATTCTTTTTTATTTTCAGCTTAATTGCCTGTTGATGTCAAAGCGGATTTTTCCAATTTCTTATTTAAGTCTCTTAGTTACCAGGATAGAGAAAGGGAGAGAAGAAAAAAAAAAACCAAACCTTTCCCTTTTCACTTTCCTTCGCTGCTTCTGACTTTTCTTTGGGAGCGATGTTTTTTTTGTAAGTTTAAATTCCAGGGTACCTTAGTTGTTGCTTTTGCAATTTAACCCAGTCAGACAAAACTTTCACTTCTTATCTTCCTCCCACACATTCTTTTCCGCTCAAGTTCTTCTTTGAGGTGGCCATTTCTGACCACCGCTGCAACCGCCTTCGGGAAAGGGAGTAATGGCCAGCTGAAGAGAGATGCAGCTCTCCTCAACCCCGTTGGCAGTCTCTCCCCTCTTCACCACCTCTACGTGATGGCTTAGCCCAGAAACCAGCTCGCTCAGGGTGCTCCAGCGGCGAGCCCAGACCAAAACCACGCACAATCGCAGATTTCTGTCTGTCGCCAAAGGAACTCAAACCGCCTCTCATATATAATATTGATAATAACAAATATTGTGCTTATCCATCTTACTTTACTTGTGCATTTTCAATTTGCGATCAGCAAGAATCTTTTACTGAAAAGACTGCCTGCCTTTCCACCTTATAAAATTAACTATTACAGGCCACTTGCATCCAATGAGACCTACAGGTAGTACTTGATATAACCATCTGTTTAACAACTGTTCAAAGTTATGAACTGGAAAAAGTATCTTACAACAGCTCCTTGTACTTGTGACTATTGCAATGTCCCTGTGGTCGTGTGCTAAAATCTGGACACTCGGTATGTATTTACGATGGTTACATGGTCACATAAATACTATTTGTGACATTCCCAGGGGGCTTCTGACAAAGTCAATGAGGGAGGCCAGATTTGCTTAATTGTGGCAAAAAAAGGATTTTAAAAAAGGTAAACATTTACCTTTTACTGAAAGACCACACTGCTTAAAAACAAAAATGTGGGTTCCACTTATGTTGTAGGTCAGTGTTGGCGAACCTTTCCAGCACCAAGTACCAAAATGGGAGCATGCAGGTGCACCGGGGAGCACCTAAACCAGAAGAGCAGTTCCCTGGCGCACACGAGGGAGCACTGGAAACCGGAAACCCCCCAGCATGCTTGTGCAAAGACCAGATGGCTAGTGCACATTTGCACGCTAGGAACTGGAAGCTCAGCTTCTGGTGTGCACATGGACACTGGGGAGCTACTCTTCCAGTTTCCAGCACTCCCATGCATGCCATAGGTTCGCCATCATGGTTGTAGTCAAGGTCTATTTGTATTTCTCCATATTTGCATTTGAAACAATATTATCACATACAAATATGCAAGCTTGTAACCACAATATCCTATTTCTATGTTAACCAAAATATCCAACAATGCTGCAACAAAAAAGCTAGAATTATGTCAATTCTAATATACTACTGGGAGCTTAAGAAATTAATCTACCATAGGTCTCTAGAAATAGAGTGAAATTTAGGCTAGAAATATACACATAAAATAAGTGAGAAATAGTCCAAAATGACACCTAGCCTGACAAAATATTAAAAATTGAGAGCACTACTGCTTTATGCCTTATTTTCTTCAGTTTGTCCAAAGAAGGTACTTATGATTGAGATAAAACAGCATTAGTTGAAAAGGAATTATAAATTACAGGTATAAGGGAATTGCAGGTTAAATTATTCTAGCTATTTCAAGATACAGGTCTGCCAATATAATTTAATTAAAAAAAAAAAAACCACCAAAGAGCANGGTCTGCCAATATAATTTAATTAAAAAAAAAAAAACCCACCAAAGAGCAAAAATGTAGTGGATCTAAAATTTCACTTAATGAAACTTTCATCTTAAATAGTGTGAGGGTGATCTAGGAATATATGTTCAGATAAAAACTGGTTGCAATAAATCTAAATCAAAAGTGGAAATGAAATCAAGAATTACTTTCATGCTTAATTGTTAAAGCTTCCAATAAAATCAGCCATAACTAAACAGTTTTAAGATCTGCTGGTTCTTCTACAAAGATGCCTGAATCTTTCTAATGCTTAACAGAAATTAATTTTTACTAGCTTGCACCTATCACCAATTAAAATGTTAGCCCACAATGGAATATTTCTATTCTGTTTTCTATATATATTTCCATTTTATTTATACAAAGTTAAGTTGGCAAAAATAAATCAAAATTATATTTGCTTGTATCAGATCTAGACAAAACTATCATGATTTATATGTTCAAATTAAAAAACGCTTGAATTTATGCTCCAGGAAGTTGGTGCAAACTTTTAAGAAGCTGCAGTTTTATCTATCCTCAAAACACATTTCTTTTTTATCTATTATTGAATTAATATTCTGCCTTTTTCCCTCTTCCCCATTTTTTTTGTTCTTTCCCAGACTTTATTTTACAATTGAAGTCATATAATGCTAGGAGTAATGCAGCACGGCAGAGTGGTTAAAGTGTTGAATTAGAGGCAGGGAGAGATAAATTTTAAACTGCCACCAGCCATGGAAGATCACAGGTGACTACAGGCAACCTATCTACTTTGGTCACTATGTAGAAAAAATAGGAGAGAACACTATAGATATTGCTTTGAGCTGCTGAATAAAAGGTGTATTATAAATCTAATACAGAAAGGCCTTCAGAACTCTTAACATAAATGCAGTATAAATGCATGACAATCTTATTGTATATTTGTATCTGATCATCTCAAAATATTAGTTATTTGACAATCAATGTACTTAAAACCATTTAAGTTTTCTGTTTAGTACAATGTAATCCCTGAAAGGAATAGGATTTGTCAGTAAGCTAATGTTGTTATTTTAGCTTAGAAGGAACTCAAAAATCAAAGTTTCTTTTTCACTGGCATAAGGAATGAATTAATTTTTTACTTCTTGCCCAAACCAGAAAATCCTGTAGTAATTATAAAATTGCTGGATATACAGTATTCAAGTACTCATTTACTCATGTGCTAAATTATCTTTTTTTAAAAAGGAAGCAAATGAAAATGTCAAATATTAGCCACATTCAAACAACTTGAAGAAGAAAGCATTAACAATAGTCCATGAATTTTGGAAATCACTTTCTTATATATACACTATGCCTATAATAGCCAAGCGTTAACAAGTTTTTTATTGGTAAGTCATAAACACAAATAATTTTATTTGTGGTTTCACAGTAATATTAGCCTCCTAAGAATACCTAATAGGATATATGCAGAGAAATACATATCCAGGGAAGAAGAGATTGAACACAACAGCTAACCTGAAATTTAGCTACACAACTGGAACTGCAAAAGTTGTACAGTATTCCATCAGGCATTGTGGCTTGATACTGAGGTAAAGAGTTTCGTTTACAAAATTGGCAAACAATTTCCAAACCTAAAAGAAAAATGTAGTATACAAAAAATAAATGCAAATTTCCAGGTTATAAACAAGCTAGCATTTATTAAAAGTTCAGCAATGGCTGAGGCATGAACAATCATTTATTCCTACACAAGCAGCCTTTTTAGGAGTAAAACAACTTCTAGTTATGCACACTTTCCTAGATAGGGCAATAAAAAAACCTATAATTAATGAACAAGTTTTTGATGACCAAAATCAGTGGCAATGGTATGTGTCGCCTAGATTTTCCTATAAATGTTGTACAAAATTTTTCAGTATGTTACATTTTATTAATTTTAAATACAACACACACACACACACATACTTTATTTCACTTGACTTTGTAGAGTTTAAGAGTTTTTCTATAAATTCACACTATTTATGGTTACCTAATCTACATACCTACCTACCAGACTATCTGGTTAAATACTTTTAACCAGATTTTAATGTACAAATTAACTCTATATTAAAAAGTACAAATTACATAAATGATGCAACTGTATTATTTTTATCAAAACACACCCTTAAATATTGTACTACCAATATTTCTGGCCAATGCACAGTAACATTAAATATCAGAATGCTAAAATACATTCAAACCAAGAGTGGAATCACCATTAACAGTCTGAAAAATCTATAGCTGGCTGAAAAACATGAGCTCAAATGTTAAAACTTCATGTTTTAATTATATTAAATTTTTTATTTAACTGATATGAGTTATATTCTAATAATCTCAATAGAATGTGGACATCAAATATCCTCTCAAGAAGAAAACCAGATAGAAGCAACAAGTGAAACAGAATTTCTGTATTTTGGAAAGGTATTTTATCTGTTGAGAAAGACACACCACCCCTTTCACTTACTTTGTGGTTTTGCATATTTTGATTTGTGTGTGTTCATGCATGTGGTTGAGCAGTATGGCTCCATATGTCCATTAGTTCCTATGCACTGTGTCATGTCAAAAAACTTGCACTGAGTTGTGCAACCAGTACAAGCGGTTAATTTGCCATATTTCTAAAAAGCAAATAAAAAAACAAAACAAAAGCAATAATTATATTAATTATAACTGATTTAATCTCATTCAACAAGCATGCAGGAATGTATGTATTGTTTCCCAATGCCGCATATTTGCTAAACTTTCTATCAACATACATTGGAGTGTTATTCATACATACGTAATAAAATTGAAACATACAAGGGATGGGGAGCACATCATACTCACATCCAGGCCTGCTGCACCTCAATGCCCAAGCATGATGTGACAAAACAAATTGACACATATGCACGGCTACTGTAGGTTTAAATTTAAGATACTTAAGTTTGTATGGCAGAGGTGGTATTCAGCAGGTTCTGATCAGTTCTGGAGAACCGGTAGCAGAAATTTTGAGTAGTTTGGAGAACCAGCAAATATAACTTCAAGTCCCACCCCCTTCTATTCTCTGCCTCCCGAGTCCCAGCTGATCATCTGGTTCTTCTTTTGTTGCCCTGCACAGGACAACGGAGCTGGAAAATAGATTAGTGGGGTGGGGAGGGAATGGGATTTTGCAGTAACCTTCCCCTGGAGTGGGGTAGGAATGGAGATTTTACAGTATCCTTCCCCTGCCACGCCCACCAACCTACGCTCATCAAGCCACACCACATCCACCAAGCCACACTCACAGAACCGGTAGTAAAAAATATTGAATCCCACCACAGTTGTATGGATATTTTGGTATCTCCCGACTGAACTACTCTATAACTGAATTCTTAATAATGGGATGCAGTGGGCAGCCTTGAAATGAACTATCTGTTTAGATGTTGGGAAAAGGAGAGAGGAAGCATTCTAATATGTGAAAATAATAATAATGAAGTATGACAGCCATAAAGTCCAAGTTATATTTGAAAGCATGAAATTTAACTTGTTTAATATCATTTTGAAACTGAGTTTTAACGGTATCTAGAAATTTAACTCTGAATATTCTGAGTGCTCATTTTCTTACCTCAAAGAAAGAAGACACCCAGATTTGTTTTTCTCAGCTAGAGAAACTCCAAAATCAGTTATGGTTGCAACCAAATGGTAACTCCTTTCAGGATCAGCTTTGTTACTTGAAGAATATATCACTAAGTCTATTATTTCAGTTTATTCAATATTGCTCAGGAAAAACCACTAAGCATCTTGACAAAGAGCTCCGGATGCTGCTTAAACAACTTCATGAAGAAACAAAAACCACTCAGAAAAAAGATGGTTGGATAATATTAAAGTTACTTGATTAGAAGGGTAAGTAAGTTCCTCTCCCTGTAAAATATTTATGAAAGTGAATGGAGGGTTTGGGGAGTTCTTTATGCTGCTGAAAACAAATACATGCAGGGAAATACAGATGGCTGCAGTGCAGATGGAGTTGCTTCAAGGTGCGGATGCTTTTGAAGTACAGATTCTGCTTGAAGATAAGCAGTTACTTGTGAAGTGCTGAATGTTTGATGAATTTAACTTAGTTGACTTTCTCCACCTCTTTACCTCTCATTATATTTTTCCTTTTTGCTATTTTTCCTTGAACAAAAGCAAGAAACGTTTACATGTAGAGTATGCAGAGAGCAGTGACTCTCTTTAAATACAAAAGAAATTGATAGCCATATGCACATGGAATCAAATTAGTTAATTTTAAAATTTGGACACATTTTATATGCAGTTCACTTTAATGGGTAGTAATTAATTACATCAATATAAAATTACTTTTTTTATCCTAACCTGCATCATGGACATATATGCATGCCCGCAAACACACACAAACTTGCATACAGAGATTCATAGGATTTGTTTCAGCTGGAATCAGCAATGTTACACCAAGAAGGTGGATAAGGTGGACATTGGACATTGAAATTCCTGCTATTTTAAGGTTACTTTCATAATTAAAATGATCAAATAATAATTAAAAAATCACATTATTAAGAATCTTGAAGATGACTTCCCTGTTATGTTCCCTTCAGGTATGTTAAATTATACTTCCATCAATCTCAGCTGATTGGAAGGTACTATGCAGGAGAAAGTAGTTTTAAAGATAAATTCCCAATATTGACATACTAAAAATACATTCCAATATTAGGACTATCGGACATTATATTGCTTATATAGCATGCAAAAGAAATTAATTCTATTAAGTGGATCTATAACTATAGGGTTATTTGGAAAGGGTGTTTAAGAATTTGTCTGAAAACTTCCATACAGATAACAGACAAAAGGAGGTTTCAGAGCAATAACAGGAAACAATTCCCTCAATAGTCAATGTAAGATAATGGTTAAACTGTTGGCCTATGAATAGGGAGATCTAGGTTTATTCTCAGCATCAAAGCTCTGAGTGTCTTTGGCCAGCCATTTAGGCTCAACCCAACTTACCTTTCAGGATTATTATTGTGAGGAGAAATAGGTGGGTATCCTATCTCAAGCTTCTGAATAAAAGGGGGAGTTGATTAAAAGGAATCTAATTAAGAAAATACATTATGGAAAGGCCAGGGCTTGCATTGCTTTATTCTTCTTTAAACACTATTACACTGTCTGTTTTATGACTTCAGGTTTCCAATATTTAATCTGTTTATAAAAATCAATTCATTTTGCTTTAAGATTAGCTTGTTTTCTGAGCACGGTTTTTGGTTAATAAAAAATTTAGCTAAGGGTATCTATAATGTAACTGCATGCCTGTGACAGTCTAATAAAAGCCTTCATTGGCAGCCGATATACCAAAACAGACTGATTTACAAAGAGTGTCTTAAAAGAGGTCTAATGATTTTTAACAAAGTAAAACCTAGGTAAGGAATAGTATTTTATGAATAAACTGATAAACCTGTATTTCCAGATATTCTTCGGATCTTTTTGTATGGTTGAAATTTCTGCTTTCACTGTGTAATGCAATTCAACCTATCAATACATTGGGAAACTTTTTTGAGGGGGGAAGGACAGGTATATATCAAATATAAAAAGAAGATTCACTCGTCTGTGGTCTTTCATGCTATATAAACCCAACTGAATATATAGTTTAACTGACAAAGCAGAATATAACTTGGCATAGCCTTCCTCAATTTTGTGTAAGTATTGATTCATACTGGCTGGGGATGTACTTCAAAACATCTCGAGTGAAACAGATTGGGAAAGACTGGCTTATATGATATGAGAATACAGCCAAGGAACGAAGGGTTGTTTTTCAAAGTGCTTTTGAATCAGTCTTTTCTATCTCTGTGATACAAGAGTCAAATTTTGTATCTTAGGATCTGCAAAGCAAAATGGAAAACTCTATTTGCAAACGTGGATAATGTAAGAATGATAGAATTTAGTCACCACAGGGTTGAAACAACTGAACAGCAAAATCTTGGGATTTAGTCTTCATCATAACTTCTTTATTTTACCAAGTTCTGTATCTGTGCTGAAAAGGCACAGTGGAGATATTCAGTGGGAAGTAAAACTTCACTGTTTATTTCCTAAATAGTATTACTTTCCTCTTTTCAGCCATATGATTGGAGCATTTGATATGTTTTTTTTTTTTCTGAGAACAACTTAGGCTACTTAAAATATTTTTTGTCATTGTGTTTCTGGGAGTGAAAATTCAAAGGATTTGCCTTTAAACGTAGCTGTTCTCTGCAAGATCATTGGACTTCAAAACACAATTTTGTATATGTATACACAGTGAAAGTAAACCAACCCACTTTCTCATATCCTGCATTTTTTATTGAGCAAGGAGTGTAAGATAAAGACTTAGCATTTTTGCGGGAAAAGATACTGCTGTTAGCTCTTTGGACGGTTCTGAAGCCATTGTTTCTGTCGTCTTCGTATAGTTTATACTTCTGTTAACAGTTAATCACCTCCATAGTTAACCTTCCAAATTAGATTATAGGTAGTCCTTGACTTATAGCAGTTTGTTTAGTGACTGTTGAAGTTACAATAGCACTGAAAAAGTAACTATGACTTATGAAGATGTTTTGTAAAGATGATTTTTCATGACTGTTGCAGAATCCCCTGGTTCATATTTATGATGGTTGTAGTGTCCTGGGGTTATGTGATCAGCTTTTGCAAACTTCTGAGAGCAAAGTTAATGGGTAGGCCAGATTTACATAACATCCATGTTACTAACTTATAACAACTGCAATGATTCACTTAACTGTGGCAAGAAAGGTTGTAAAATGGGCAAAATCACTTAATGTGTTAGCAATATAAAATTTGGGCTCAATTGCAGTTGTAAGTTGAGGACTATTTGTACTCAGCATGAACCAAACTTTAAAAACTAATTCAGTATTGAAATCTCCAGATTGTTGAGAAACTACCAATGGTTAATTTGACCTCCTCTGCTTTAGGATCACCAATGTTGATCCAGTTTGCAAGATCATGTATTTACTAATTCAGATCTATGAGAACTTTGAAATTGTTCGTAAGATCAGCAACAAACTGTTTACGTAGTCAACAGTTTTTTTACATGGACTGTAATGAGTGTTCTACACTGATTTTTTCAAGCTGAATTTTAAAGAAATCTGTTCTTTTCTATCAGGTTTATTTTTCTTGTGACCCCATTTTCATTGTTCTGGACAATTAGAGACATGATGATACTCTGGTGTTAACTGCTGTATATTTATACAAATCATTGTACAACATCCTAATTATTATACTCTTAGCATAAATAATCTGAAGGTAAAGGCAGACAACTGGAGAGAACAGCCTATTGTGCAGGTTCAGCCATGCTTGGGCATGTCTAGACACGAGTCCAATCTCACTAGCCAGATAGCAGTTTCTTATCAGTCTGATGCCAGAGCTCAGTGAAACAACTTAAATGTTTGTCTTCTGTAGTCAAGTTAAATATGATGTAAATCATGTAATACTTTCTGTTATGTATAGTTAGTTACTATATAAATCTCAGAAATTAAGCCTTCATTACTCATCCAAAAAACTCACAAAACCTATGAATTTTGGTTATAAAGCAGGCGACCAAGCTAAAAACTGGGTGCCAGACTGGATGACATGTTAAATTTCTAGCAGGATGGTTAGAGTTCATGCCACAAGCCATTTGCCATTCCTGTTGTTTGGATGGAGTCCAAAAGACTATTGTTTTAAGTGCAATGATGATAAATTGAATTAATTCCTTTTCCCAATAAGATGGTTTTGTGAAGATGGTTGGTTATGGAAATTCTTGGCTATGAACAATGCATGTGACTTCTCAAAAGTTAATTTGAACATTATCTTTTCACAGCAGAAATAAATCACCATATATATTGTTAGCCCATGTTGCTAACATTTAAGAATTGTAGAACATGAAACTATTTTTGAAAAGATCCAGTATGAAAAATACAAATGGAATAAATGTGGAGAAGTGATGGTCACTGCACTTAAAGCTTGGCCTACACCTGCATACAAAAAGTATTGTCATTTTGTGTGTGAGGGACAATACGAACAAGAAAAAAAATATGGCCTTCACAAGGAATGGCCAAAATGTAGTTTGCTTGTTCCAGCAAAATAGAATTTGATAAAAGTTCCGTTCGTTGACTTTGAAAAGGTTTTGCTTCCTGTTTTGCACATTGAACTTGAACTTATGAAAAACATTCTTACTGTATAAAATAGGAACTGGTTTCATGTCTCTGAGCATAAAACAAGAACTGGTTTCATGTCTTTGAGATTCAAATTTCCCAGGATCTCTGATGTTAAGAGAACATTTCTATCAATCCACAGATAAGAAAATTGATATAGGATGTTAAAAATGATGAAAAGTTAAGTGAAATTGAAAACAAATCTGCCTGCCAATCATTCAAAAACAACATAAAATCTTTTTGGAAATCATAAGGCAGGAAACTATCATGAAAAAAGTGATCTCTTAAAATTGTACCAAGCCGTGGGATGGAACATGTCACTGAAAATTCATTTCTTGGACTTTTCTCCAGTCTTAGCGTATTCAGTGATGAACATATTGAACAATTTCATTGGGAAATTTCAAACATAGAAAAGTGGTACCAAGGCAACTGGAGTCTATATTTGGCTGACTAATGTTGGGCCCTTAGAAGAGATGTCTCTGAAGTGAAATTCAGCCAGAAACCAAACACTGCTTTTCTTTTTTAAGGTAAATCTCTGTGCTTTTAACTGAGTTGTGAATATAGATTATTACCAAACTAAGTGGCAGGTTGGTCAAAAACATTGCCTAATAAAGAATCTTAAAAACATTCAAATTCAGCACAAAAGATAAAGATTAACCACTTTCAGCTTGTGGGACACTTTTTTTTTGCTCCAGTATTATAAATTTTGATATCCTTGTGTTCAACCTTTTCCAATACTTTTCACATTTGTATAGGCCTTCTCTAAAACCTTGTTCACTTTAAGAAACTTATCACTAGTTCTTGTGTACAGATGATCATTAAATACAGCTTCACTCCCCCCACCCCCAATGGGCTAGGATGGCCTTAGAAACCCAAAGTATAAACAAACAAGCTAATAAGCAAATATTTCCCTTGATTCAAATCTCAAAAGATATAGAGCTCAACTTGACTATGGTTGCAATCAGGATATAAGGATTCCTGTAACTGACTTGACACTGCATAAAATATCTTCTGCCTATCTGAATGTCCATCACGAGGGACTTGCGTTATTATATCTTTAAAATAATCAAATTACAACAACCTTAGGAATGTTCTTGTACCCCAATTAAATCAGTTGCTGAGCAATCTGATCTCCTATTATGTGAATAACAGAATCTGACATCACAGCTTAAGTCCTGAAAAAAGATTAATTATCTAGCTGAACTTCATACAAAAAGCATATTCTTTCTTGCTAAATATGATCTTCCCTTTAGAGCTTTTTGTATTATTTTTTCATGTCGATAATTTAAAATTTACTATTTCTTCTAAAAATCTACTTCATATACACATTCCAATTACTTACAATCAGGACTTGTTCAACATATAGTGAAGTGAGTTTGTGAATTCACTCTCATCAGTAAGCTAATACTGCAGTGACAGTATTATAATACTGCAGTATTATCGTTTGTATTTTTTGTTCTTAATGGGAAATCTTCAAACTCTTAGTTAATAACTTGTTCAAATTGTAAAATTGAAGTGACTGAGTTCATTATCTTCAGTAAGTAGTATAACATTAAAATAGAAGAAACAAGGTTCTGAGAGAACAAATTCAAAAATCTTGCAACATGCAGCTCCAAACATACGTTGGGTTAATTAAGAACTGTTGGTGAAATGTGATTCAGAAACTCAAGAAAAGATTGATAAAATGGATACAGACTTGAAATAGTAGCAGAGTAACCGAAATGGGAAATGTATAAATGTCATGAACAATTTTCAACAGAAGACCATTAAATTTAATCAAATATTATATTCAAATTGATACAAGATATTTTATTATTGGTATATTATTTCAAACTTGATTTCTAAAATGAATTATTTCTTCTTTAAGCACTGCTGGAAACAGAATGAGGTCTATCACTTTTTTCATGTTTGATGGCAATGCTGTAAAGCTTAATTTTTGGAAATGATTGATATTAGAATTAAATAATATTTTTAAAATTAAAGTACCATTTCAAAGTATATTTTATTAAATTTTACTCAACTATATAATCTTTCACGTGTACTGAATATTTATATATGTTAACTACTGCAAAAATATTCATATGCCCATTAATGCTGCTTGTTTCCCTCTTCGAAGAATGGCAAACTAAATTGAGGTAGTATGTTTCAATGTTGAGAGTAGTGTTGTATCTTAAAATGTAAATATGATGTAGAATTCAGTTCTAACTGAAAACCATTCCTGGACCACAACTTAACACAATGGTTTGTGTACTTTATCCAACATTTGGCTTTCTTATAGTTTGTATAGTCCTATTACTATTTCAATATATACTGGTTAACCATGTGTTTTTTGTTTTAAGTTTAATAGTGTTTTTTAAATTGTTTAAACATGGTATTATATATTCAGTAGTTAATAACTTATTGGAAAGCTGTAATGTCCATAGCATTTTATTTTATATTTATTTATATGTTCTTTTATGCTTTTCCTTTGCGTTTTATTTCAGTTTGTTTTCTCTAAAATATGTAATTTTTGAAAAATCAAAACCTTTGACTATCAAATTTCAGATTACTTACCTCAAGATGATGCTTCTAGTGGCAATTCTTTAGTCATCAACTTCTGAACTGCATGAACTTAAGAATGGACTCACCATAATTTACATTTTATCAAGACATCATTCTGTGACAATAATTTTCTCCCAAAGGTAAATTATGTTTTGTGCTTTTACACTATTCTATATGTTCCACTTTTAGAGCTAAACCCCTCCCTTTCATTTGCTTTTTATGTAGACAACACTATACTGCTTTGACTCTTACAAACAGGTAGTCTTCAATTTATGAAAATAATTGAGCCCAATATTTGTGTTGCTAAGCAAGGCAGTTTTTAAGTGAGTTTTGACCCATTTTACAATATTTCTTGCCACACTTATTAAGTGAATAAATACATTGCAGTTGCCACAGATGCTGAAATGGTTGTGTGAAAAATAAAGTCAGTCACTTTTTTCAGTGCCGTTGTAACTCTGGATTGTCAATAAAGGAATTGACTATAAGTTGAGGATTACCTATAGTTTATCTATATCAAGAGTGTTAAGCTTAATTTCATTGAGTGCTGCATCAGTGTTGTGTTTGATGGGCGGGGCACGGCTGTGGTCAGGATGGCTGTGGACAGCTTGTCACTCGTGTCAGGGGTGCCTGCAATGGCTCAAGCTCTCTACCAGCAAAAACAGGGTCCCAACCTTCGTTTTCAGCTGAGATTGTCCCCTGCAACCAACCCTCTACCGGTGAAAATGGAGCTGGGGAGAGCTGGAAGAGGCACCATGGACTGGTCCTTTGTTATTTCCAGGGTAGCCATGCAAGCCAGATTTATTATAAACTGCAGCTAAACTCTGTTGGGGACCTCCCTACTATGTTCAAGTATTCAGCTAAAGCCCAGCATAGAGTATTTGTATTCTTACTTCTCTACAATAATCTGTAGAAGAAATGACAAATAAGTGTTGTAAAAAATTATGAAAGGCAACCAAATAAAGGAAAGCAAAGGGGCTAGGTACAGAAAATATATTCATATTTTCAGTTTTTCCAGTGTGTACTGGTTGAATACTTTGACCTAGTCCATGCACTGCATCAATTACAGCTTCATGCATTGTGTGAGCCACATGGTTTTCAGAAGTGGTGAATAATTTTTAATTATTGTAGTTTTTGAGTGTCTTGATAATATTTGCTTTTGGAAATTATTATCAAGAATAGAATAAGAATTTAAAAAGAACTTGTGATCATTAAATAAAAAAAATAAATATTATGGAGGTTTAGTAAGATGACTAACAATGGTTGTGATATAAAATTAGCATTCACTTTATAAAAATTGCAGCAACCTTTTTTAATATTATTATTAATCTCCCTAATTGTGAGTAAAGACAAACACATAGGAACTTACTTACATGCTGTTATATGTTAAGAGATACCAAGCAGTTTTTTCCCCTCTGAACTTTAAGAAAGTTAGTTGAAATTGTTTGCTTTTTATATAATTGCCTGATTTTTTTTCTATTTTTCAGAATATACTGCATGTGTGTTTATGTGCTCCAAAGCAGATGAGCTTCTTTGACTTGGAATGTCAGCCCGTGTTATATATTATAACAATAAAAAAATAACTTTCAACTAAGTAACAGTGCATTTAAATGTTATAGGCCATTAAATAGTTGATATCAAATAACCTTTGTTTATAAAAATTAAGTTTCATCTAACTCTCTTCGGGATTTTATGAGGATAAGAGTGCAAGGGGCAGAAAACACTTCACTATAAATTTTGTGGATGAAGAACAGGATGAGTAGATAAATATATTTTACACATTGCAAATATCTGACAGTCTAACTTGCAAGATGCAGGCACATGATAACTTTAAACAACTTTATGTTCAAATAAATACACTAATATTAACAGACAAGGAGCAAAACACTTTCCCTCATGAAAGGAGCTTTATTGAAACATGTTTACTCAGATGCAATATTGTCTTATGCATAAAAAAAGATCAGCAGTGGTATAAAAATGAGAGAAACAAAAACTGAGTGGTTTAAAACCGGTAATATTATGTAAATAAAGATTACATAATATTGTAAAATCAAGTTTTCAATCTTGAGATATGAGTACATATATACAGATCTGTCATCAAGCTATTTACTTTCAGGACAAGCAACATTATGTAGACAGAATTAAGAAGTATTAAGCCATAGAAATTAGAGGCATGAAATCAGAAAAGATAATCTAACTATATAGTTTAAACCAGCATATTCAATACACCTCTCTATAGCTTTCATCACATCCACACAAATTCATATTCTTTAAATTTCTTGTTTTCAAATATCCATTAATTTCACTCAGTCACAACTTTTTGGCATTCCTCTCCATCTTATTTATTTTTCCTTCATCTATGTATATATTCTTATTCTAACCAATTCAACATTTCTTTTGTAATTTTATATTCAATCTATGATCAACATTCAATCATTCTTGATCCTAATTCTTCTTTTTTCACCAGGTACAGTTCTTAAGAAGTATTTCATGCCATTGTTTTGTCTTCCTTGATATAACTAATTCTCCCTTGCACATAAAAAAAAATGGCAAAACCATACTTTCTTAAAGAAGCTACTTCCTTCTTTCAGCAAACATAAATTCCTTATAAGTCGCTCTCCCACCAAGATTTGCCCATCTATATTTAAAATCTTAATATACAAATTGAATTTCTTGCTCAATTTTTGTTGCTGTATATAACTTGTGATTTATTCCCTTGTGAAACAATTACCTTAATATATGACATTTTTATAAAATATTATCATAAGATTATAAAAATGAGTGTTATCTACAGTGCAAAGTGTTCAGAACCCCTTCACTCAGTACCCCATAATGAAAAAATGAAACAGAACTTCATGAATATCTTGAAATGTATTAAAAAGAAAAAAACTGAACTATATTAATGTAAATATTCAGACCCTTTGCAATATTTGAAATTTTGCTCAGGTGCCTCCCAGTTCTCTTGACTGTTGCTGACATGTTTCTACACCTTGATTGAAGTCTACCTGTGGCAAATCAAATTGATTGGAAATGATTTGGAATGGCACACACCGCAGAGCAAAAGCCATGAAGTCAAAGGAACTGACTGCAGAGCTCAGAGAGGGGATTATTGCAAGGCAGATCTGGGGATGGCTACAATAAAATTTCTGCTGCGCTGAAGGTTCCTAAGAGTGCCTTCCATAATTCTCAAATGGAGTAAGTTTGGCATAACCAGGACTCTTCCAAGAGCTGGTTGCCTGGTCACACTAAGCAATCGGGGGAGAAGGGCCTTAGTAAGAAAGGTGACCACGAACCCAATGGTCACTTTGAGCTCCAGAGATCCTGTGTGGAGATGGGACAGTCCTCCACTGATCTGGGCTTTATGGCATAGTGGCTAGACAGAAGTCTTTCCTCAGTGCAAAACTCCACTGGAGTTTGCAAAAAAGCACCTGAAAGACTCTCATACTGTGACTTGAACCCTATTGGACATCTCTGGAAGGGCCTGAAAAAAAACTGTCCACTGACAATTACCATCCAACCTGACTGAGCTTAAGAGGATTTGCAAGGAATGGCAGAAAAGCCCTCAATCCAGGTATGCACATCTTGTCACGTCATACCAAGAAAGACTCAAGGCTGTAATTGCTGTCAAAGGTACTTCAACAAAGTACTGAGTGAAGGGCGGTCTGAATACTTATGCCAATGTGATATTTCATTTTTTTTTCTTCTTAATAAATTTACAGACATTTCTTAACTTGTTTTCACTTTCTCATTATGTGGTACTGAGTATAGATTAATGAGAAAAAATGAATTTCTACAAATGTAGAATCAGGCTGCAGCATAACAAAACTGACAAAAATTAAGGGGGTCTGAATGCTTTCTGAATACACTATATTCATCAGAGTATATCAAATATATTTGAATATTCTTTCAGATCTTTCTATGATGCACATTCCTTTGCTCAAAATCAACTCAATTTTATTGCTTCACACTTGCTATCTACTCTTCCTTGCCACTCAGAAAGTAAAACAAACATCAAACATCAAAACAGCAGCGAAGAAAATAAATAACAAGAAGAGAAAGCAAGCAGGTAATGTAGAAGCAGCCAAAACTATAAATTATATACATATACATATATACATATACACATACACACACACACACACACATATATGATCTACCTAGCAGTTTATGTAATAGTCATTTCCCATTCATGGGCTATTTGAAGCATAAAACTGTGAAGGTACCAGGGAACCAGAAAAACTGGCATGTCAGAAGAACAGGAATGATACACATTCTTTTATAATTCTGAATAAAATGTTTCAGAACAAGAACAGTAGACTTTTACCCTTCTCAAATGATATCAGTATCACAACATGAAAGAAATATTATTGTATTTATAATTATACTTTTAAAAAGCAAGGTAATTCTTCCTTATGGGAACATTTATAGAAGAGTATTTACTGTTCTTCTTTACAGGACATTTTCTGAATTTTTATCAATGTTTTTGTTCACCTTTATAAAAGTCATCTGTTCCTGATTAGAAATTTCAGCATTGGAAAGAACTCCTCCTGGCTCCATAAATTTGCCTTTCAGATCCCCAAGTGTTGTATACTTATTTGAAAGATAATGAGTTCTGAAACACACACACAATTTTAGCTAAGATAAAGACCTGTCCAGATCTTTATCTAACCAGATCTAACTCCGATCAGTATTGTAAGATTAAACAAGATCAAGTGCCACCTAAATTCTAATAAAACATAATTTAACTCTTTATGTCTGATACTTTCTGATTTATCCAAGCATACATTTAATTATAAATCAATTTAATATACCAACATGATGATTTTAGGATCAAATCAAATTTTGAAAAATATTAGTATTGTATTTTTGTATAAATATTTTTCTTGTTTAAAAATCTATTTTGTTTCTATTATTTTTCAACAATGTCTTTTCCAAAACCTGGAGGGGGGAGGGTGGTGGTGGTTGAGTTCACATCAACATTTCCCCAAATGATTAAAAACTATGTTCTCAAGTCTATGTCTTTTTTATTAACATGTATAACTTATGCATTCAAAGTATTATGTGAAATGCTTCCTGAATTATGAAAAAGTATTTAAGCAGAGATGCATACTCACTATATTGCCCATAGTTGCTAAAGACTTGCCATACTAAAACATAAAGAGTATATGATTTATGAAATACTATCATATTCCAGAGGTTTTGGAGGAGCTACAAAATTCAAATAATGAATAAAATAAATAGGATACAAAAATGTTTCAATATCATTTCCACATCCATCTGAAAGTTTATCCATGTTAACATTGGAAAGATATATAGTCAGACAAACTTTTACCAGTTTTATTCTCTCTTTGGGATAGAAGCACTTAAAGGATGCTTACTGTAAAAGTACTACAGTGTGGTATGTTTCTAAAAAAAATCAAAAATTCAACTAATTAAATTGTTAAACTTAACCACTTTAAACAAAACCTGACTAAAAAAAATGTTCTAAAATCCAAAGAGGAGCTAAGCACAATTTTTAAGGGAATTCACTCATTACAGTGTCCAATATTAATACCTAGAAAAGTAAGTGGGCCTATATTGCTTTTCTCAAAGATTCCTAGATTTTGTCCTGGACTTTTAAAACTGTTCATAGGAAGGATACTTAATAAGTCTAATTTCACTGATAAAATAGGACAACATAACCAAAAATACACCTGCCAATTTTTTTTTCCTATCTACTGAAATCTTTCTTGCCTTAAAGAAAACATTTAGCCCTAACATTAACCAATATTTTTGGTGCCATTTTGGCTTCACTATCATCAATTCAGATAAAAATACACGGCCAATTGAGGTCCTCATATAGTAAATGGAAGTACTTTGTATTATTTCAATTTATTAAAATAACAGCATTATCTTTTAAATAGTTAATAATTAAATTTAAAATAAATCTTTGCAATTTCATTTACATGTATTTGTTACTGTAGTAACTTTAGATGTTCATTTTAAAAATAAATCACATCCAGAATTTAATATCTCAATACCAAATATGACATTCATTATACTATATAAAGCAGACAATCTGGTAACATAAAAGTTATCACATATTTTCAGGTGGTACTCGCTTAATGCCCACTCACTCAGAAACCATTCAAACTTATGATTGCAGAGAACAAGTGGTACCTACAACCACTCTATGTACTCATTATCGCTGCTTTGTCCCTGTCATCATTTGATTATGATCCTGGCACTAGGTATTTCGCTTGCAAATTACATGTAGTTCTCAATTTATGATCACAATTGAGTCCAAAATTTCTGTTGCTAAGTGAAATATTTGTTAAGTGAATTTTGCCTATTTTTACTATCTTTCTTGCCCCAGTTGTTAAGTGAATCACTGCAGTTCTTAAATTTGTAACATTGTTAGGTAAATCTGGCTTACCCGTTGACTTTGGTTGCAAGAAAACAACCATCTTAAATGAGTCAGTTGCCAAGCATCCAAATGTTGTTACGTGACCATGGGTATGCTGCAATAGTTGTAAGTGTGAAAAACGGTCATAAGTCACTTTTTTCAGGGCTGTTGTAACTTTGAACAGTCACTAAATGAACTGTTGTAAGTCAAGGACTACTTGTATGAAGTTGAAGCATCCCATAGCCACTTAACTGCCATTTGCAACTTTCTTTCCCTGCTTCCTACAAGCAAGTAAATGGCCAGAGATTGCAAATGGCAATGCCCTTGCTTAATGACCCATGATGATTGAATGTCATTACATGACATTGCGCCTACAACTACATACATCACTTAGTAATGGAAATGCTGGTCCAAATTTCCTATGTTAAGTGAAGACTATCCATAAGTAATTATTTCCCTTTCCAAATTCTTAAATTAGAGTCGATACTCTCATTTATTCAGTGAACAATAACTGTGACAAAGGACTCCCTTGAAAACTGGAATCAGCCAACTGTCAGAATGCACATTTCTAAAGTGGGTGGCCTATTAAATGTCTCATTTTACACTCCTCTTTGTGGACTGATGCCTATAACGATGTTCCTTGAGACCATACTAAATGTTAAGGGTCATTTCTCAGAAAAATTAAATTAAAACTCAATTCCTTTTGGCAGTTCAGTATGGCTTCACGGAAAAACAGAGAAATGCCTTATTTGGTCTACAACTCTACAGTGTCATTGAGAAAATGGTCAATGATATGTAGTGTGTACAATCCCAACGGGCTAAAAAGCAGTGCTTTCCTCACTTCTTGTTCATTCCTGTATAACCATGTCAAATTCAGAATGAAATATTCTTTAGTTTGCAAATATTTGGGCACTTTTCTCACATGGCAATCATAATACAAGAAAAGCTGATAGTCCAAAAAAGAATAAACAATCTAGAACAGTAGTTTGGAAAACTATTCTTAAAGCTAACAAGAATGAAACTGAACAAGACCAAAGTGAGTTGGAACTCAAGCAATTACTTCAAAAAAAAAGTAATTTGTAAAAATGTATTTATTAACAAATATTAAGTAGGAACAAATATCGTATCAGTTCTAGTTTTCTTACTACATAAATATCAAATATTTGTGCAGCTATTTAATACAACTTTTATAAAAGCAAAAGGAAAAATCAGCATTTTTATAGCTTGCTATATTTAGGAGAAATTTCAACTAATTTTCAAGATAAAGCCCAAATTTTTGAAACAATCATTTAGCCCTGTAATGGCACTCTGCTATTCTTATTAGACTGAAAACCTCTCAATGTTTAAACATCTTTAAACAATGTTCTTAACTAATGATATGTTGAGTTTTAAATCAAACACCTATGCAATTAACATTTTTATTTAAATTTCAGCTGTTAAAACTCTTATGCAAAATACTAAAATTTTATCCTACATCCTATATAAAGATAATTTAAGTTTAGCCTAAAAAGCCACTGATTTATTAAATGATTCTAAACTAAGTTATTTGAAGCTAACAGATTTTCATGTATATAGAGATAAAAGAATAATATAAGTATCTCCACAAAATATTATTCATATGCTGTAATGCTCACTTCTTTTACTGGGGCATGTCAGAAGCATATAAAATCAACTACATGCCTAAATATTAACTGCAATGAAAATTCATGACTTTCTCTTATGTAAGATCCAACAGTTGCTTACAGTGAAATATAGAAAATTTACTCATTAGAATTGCTTCTGAGAATAAGCAACAGTAAAGAAAGTAAGCCTACTATATTTCACTATAAGACATATACTGCATTGCAATGGTCAAATATATGACTGATTATCCACTGAAGTCAAAAAACACCAGAAAAAGGTTATCATAAGAGTGCTTAATGACAACTGAATGCAATGATTTATTATCTTTCCATTTTACAGATACTAAAATCATTCCTCCCACTATCACTTACATATAAAAACTGTTTTATGTGTTATTCTATCCCATATAACTTCCAAATATAGATCCCAAAGTTAAAAAAAAATCAAGGATTCAAATACTAATTTAGAATGGCCTCTACACATATCAAATGACCTCACTCTTCTGAAAACATATGGGATAATATGGTAAAATAGCATGAAGTATCTATACAGGTGAAAAAAATGTACAAGTCACAATAAACTGAGATACAGAGTTATCTTTTAACCACATTTCATGTTCACTTGGAATTTCTGCAATGCATGTTATTCTTGTATCTTTTGGGTTCCTTCATGAAATCTTATTCAAGGCTTCTCCAAGTTTCTCCGTGGCTTCTCTGTATGCCTATCATTTTTAGTATCTTGGATAACCTATTTTGCCCCTTTTGTTTTGCTGTGTAATAAAACAACAAGGCCTGTGTTATGTTTCTAAAAGTGCTGGTTGCATATTATCAAAAATATAAGCAGCATCTCAACATTTTGAACAGGATAAATTAAAACAGAAATTCTAGGGTATTTTCACTTACTATAATGTATCTTTAAAAGACTAGCTAAAAGTTTTCATTAAAAAAAAAGAAAATCCATCATTTAAAATAGGATGTTCTAAAAAGTATCTTGAAAAACATTGAACTAGCCTAAAGTTCAAAGGTTACACTCAATGCACAAGGAAGTTTCTGTTACAGAAACTTTCCTGAACTCCAAGAATCTGTGCTTCCAGAGAACAATCTTCTGAAGATCCAAAAATACTTTGAAAAGAACTGGGATACAGGGAAGCAGGAAAAACTGGATGGAGTAACTTCAGGCTACTGAGACTAATTCCCCCCCCCCCGCCCCCACGTAAAAACAGAAATATATCACCCTAAACTTGAGAAAACAAAAACACTAAGAGTGTAAGTGCACCTATATTATTGGAAATTATAGGTTATGTTGTCTAAACAGAGCCTGCTGTAGAAATTTAGTTGTGGCAATTTTGCTTCATAGTTACAGATGAACTATCCATAGAAAGGGGGACACATTCAAAATAATTGCCTCTGGAAAAAGTCAACTATTTCTCTTTCAAGATCCTTGGTGAGACACTTGTGCAGGCAGACAAAACTTGTAGGGTAATAGTTATTATTATTTATTCATTTCAAAACAACTGGGACTTTCTAAAATGAAGCACATAATTTCTAGGTTATGATAAAAAATGAAACCTCATTTACTGTGAACAGAATGTTATAGAACATAGTTTTACTGTAAAAAGCAAAACAATATTTTACAAATCCAAGTGAAAAGAACATATGGAAATACTACTCCAATCAGTAGAGTCACAACATATTCTTATTTTGCCTTCATAGTTTAGCAAACATGCTTCTAAATTGACAACAAAAAGCACAACTCTTGACTGTAATGATACAATCTAACTGAAGATTTTACTTTACAAGTGTTACATAAAAATAAATGTAGAAGTTACCTGTTTATATTCACTAACGCAGCTTTGGCAACAGAATCTTTTCGGCTCTCCATCAACCATAAGAATATTGTTTGATGCACCTTTACTTGGAAGATATTCTCCACAATGCTCACAACAATTCATGATTAAACCATTTGCCATTCGGTATCGATTGAAGCAGTGATCACTACACAACTTATGAGTCATGTTTTTAAAGCTAACTTCATGACGTATCTAAAAGCAAAAAAAATTATATGAAAATATATTTTTATTTTAATTATGAATTTCAAGCATAACTTTGGGTTAATTGTTTAAGCAACCTTGGAACCTGCCTTTTCAGAAATAAGTTAGACTGCCACTTAAAATATAGATGTTAGGCATTTTAGCTGTACAGAAAATACATCATATAACAATTCAGAAAAATTCCTTATTTTAAAAACGGAGGGAGCACAGAGTTCTATAGCCTTCTGTATAAAGATTATAATGACGAAGGACATGCTGCTTTATCATCACTATAGTCAGTCACTACAGAAATGAAATAGAATGTAATTATTGGTTTTAAAAAATTTAAGTCATGATAATGCATTTATAAGTTACACAAAATTACATAAAATTAATTATGTTCACAGATGTTAACTAAAGTGACGGTTTTAAAAAACAACAAGACAAGTGTAAGAATGCCCTTAAATTTCAATGTTAAAACATAAAGCTAATTTGCTCTTTCTCAACCTCTATTTGTCCTTATAGTCCTACTCCACAACAGTTTATTCTCTTTGGATAGCAGCACAGCTTTGAAATACAACTGATTTTCCTCTCTCTGAAAAATAGACTTCACATTCTACCAGATACAGGAGAATACACTCTGTGTGTGTGTATCACATGCTGGGACTGCATGCTCAAATGTTCCAATTAGGAAATATTTAAAAAAAATTAAAACAAATCTGAAGGGGAAAGGCTTAGTAGATGTCTACAGGAGAATTTCCAAAGGCCACTATGGTGCTTTACTCATTCAACTACAGAACTTTTATGTCTTCTACTTAGTATGAGTATTTGTCAAGAGATGAAATATGGTACATCAAATAAAATTTCAACTAGTTAGCAGGGAGCCTTAACTAAATAATCCACTGTTTTTCTCTAAACAAAAATATAATTATATCAATAAATTTTAAGCAACTCAAATAAAATGGATTTTTGTGGGGGGGATCAATGAAAAATAGCAAACAAACCTCAGTTAGTTTACCACAGATAGTGCATCTTGACTTATTTAAGATTCCTTTTGAAGGATTCTGTTTGTCTTCATAGAAAGACAGACATGATGTACTGCAAAACTCCTGGAAAGATTCACTTGAATCAACCTGAGCAACAATGGTTCCTTTCATTGTTGTTATGTCTCTGAAAAACAAAATTATTCAGTACTTTAGTGACCACTGTATGTTTTTTATTCTCAGAAATTTCAGTTCTTTTAAAAAAACCTGGTCTATCAGATTGTTATGAATGTGATACTCAATCTTATCTAAAGATAGTGTAATTTCTTAACAAGAGTCCCTGTTTCTATTTTTAATGAAAAACTAATGCTACAAAAAATGACAGAGGAAAATAAATATAATTGGTCAAACAAAAACTAATTTCTATCATGCTGCTTTTATGAAACTTTTAATGTATTGATGTAACAAGATATAACCCCAACAACCTTCTTCCTCAAACCCCTATTTATCCCCTTTTATGCTATTAACCATGTTTTGATATGTATATATACAAAAAGGAATGACTTGTCAATGAGACAGTTTGGTATGTTTTGTTGCCAGCTCTTTAAAATACCAGCTCTTTAAGTGATGGAATTCTCAATTATGACTGACATCAAAAACGATATTGCTTTTTAGATAGAGACATTGGAAAAGGAACGTGTTCTTTCAGCCAGTTTTTTATTTTACAATGTTTCACAAATAATATACTTATTACCTTTAATTAGTAACCAAAAAACAATGGACATAAATTAAGATAAAAATGATGATCTAATAAATGCCACTACAAACAAAATTATTCCATAATGCTTTTCCTATTTATTGCTGACAAACATCAAAAATCAAAGATCTTGCTTTCTATTTATATGTATTAAATAAAGGTCAAAAATTGAACAGCTATAATAAGCTTGTGTGAAACTCAACTTTCTATAACAATTTAGTCATTTTTTAAAAAATATCTGAATGTATGTATCATGGATAGAATAATTACAAAAAAGCAGAATTTTAAATTAGAATAAATCTTAATATATCACTTGTTGATAGAAGTAGCTATAGAAATAAAATAAAACAAATAACTTCCAATATGACTACTAGTTTACTGTAGATATTTATCACAGAAAACCTGGGTTACTTCTATCATTATGCAAACCAACTTCCATTTAGAAAATGTGACTTTTTTTCTTCATTTTTTAAAATTTAGCTTAAGCACCTATAAATTAGAGCTATTAATTTTAATTCTCACCAAATGTCAGACAATAGCAATTATAGTAAATTATTACTAGCCAATAACAAACTTAACTAAGCCTGCTCTCCTTAATAATTAATATTTGCCCAGGACTACATTATTATGCAAACAACTGAAGAACATAAATAAAAGTATCTCATTTGTTTCTTAAATAATAAAATTGAATTCATGAAGTTATTAGAACAATTAACAGGACTATAGTTTTAACAAATGAAATATCCTTACTTTTTGCACATAACACAGAGTTTCTTTGGAGCTGGTTTATGTGAAAATGATGAAAGGCAAGTAGTAGAACAAAAAAGGTGAACAGATCCTTTCCGCTGATATGCAGTCTGGCCCTTTTGCAAAGGCTTTTTGCAGTTAGCACATGTAACTTTAACCTGCTTTGAAGGTTGCTGTTGTGCGGGTGGTTGGAAGACTTGTTTGGGAAGAGATGCCACAGGAGATAGGGAATCTACACCTGGTTGCTTCTGATTTCTTGGAAATGAAGCTGACTGAGATATCCAGGAATCTTTAAAAAATACAAAATGAAGTTAACAGCTTTAGGAAGTTTACAATGGCAATGGGTTGGCATTAATCTGACAGTAAAGCACAGTATTGCATTGCTAGTGCAGGTAAAAACTACAGAAATTGTTAACTGCTGATAACAGTGAATTGAATTGCAATAATCTCTATAGCCCTATTTTTTAAAAAATACAGAAACTGCAATGGAAGATTATAAACCATGGTAACTTTGAGCGTATTATTTAAATGAACATTTCAAAAACTTTTAAAATAGGAATTGTTCCTATGTAAGGTTCTTGTCCAAATTTAACATACCACAAAGCAAGTTAGACAATGATTACTTTTGACAATGGCATGAGAAAATAAGGGCAACATGGAAATAATTTATTGGTCAGGTAAAACACCCTCCAAGCCTTAGTTTAAGAAAAAAGAAAGAAAACTTTCTTTCTTTACATTAGAAAACTTTACATGCATGAGAAAACTTTACATTTTAATTTCAATGATTGAAATAAGGGCTGTCAATTTCCCAAGAAGTTTCAAGTTTGTTTACTCCCCTATTGTCTTATATTTTACAAAGCTGTATAGGAATAATTCAGTTATCTGAATTATTTACATTGTGTCTATTATATACAAGTAATGAATACTTACCTCCAGTAGCAGGAAATGGATTTTAAACAATAAATCAAATGATTGTTACTTTATTTTAACTTGAACATACTTTCTATGATTCAGTTGTTCAAAAGCTACCTGCTTTTGGGAAAACTTTTTGACTTGAAGTATATTTTTTTATATCTCTGCAACTGCAGTTCAGATGCTAATGTGTTAATTTCATTCTAGTTTATGTGACTCGATAACTGGGTCCCATCAACTTTAGCCAAATATTTTGTAGACAAGTAACACAGTATTGTTATTACCATTGAGATGGTACATATATAAAGAATCTTGCTTTTCTTGAGTTTTTTTAGTGTTGATATATGCATTTATACTGTGTATGCTCTCACAAACTCCTTTTTTATTTTTGTAACTATCAGCTATTAGTATATGTAAACAAAAACATCAGGAAAATGGAAATAATTTCTTTTGTTGGGCTTTCCTCAAACAGATAACAAAACAACAGAAATAAAAACAAAAAATCCAACACCTATAGTAAGCTAAACTTCTTTTTGGCCTGCATATTTACTTTTCAAAATGAGGTGGATGGCATGTAAATTTATCAAATAAATAAATATACCCAAAGAATATGGGTATAAAAATGTGAAGTAATTTAAAAGGTCTTTTCTTTTGGTTGAAGGCAGTGTGGAGATAACTTTTTGGAAAACTTTGATGACAACAGACTTATTTTCTCTTCAGGGATTCATTGTAATTTTCCAAAAATATTTTACTATCATATTGTTGACTATTTTTTTTACAATAAATATAATAAGCAGCGTTTACATAAACTACTACACCTTGCTTATCTGAAATAAGAAACTGTTGAATGGAAGCTGATCCGAAGCTCTCATTTATGACCAGGAGACTCAAAACATTTCCAGCTCTGTTCTGACAGAACACTTGAGCTTTTCCAACAGAACACAACCAACTTGAAACATTTAGGCAAAACATTTCAATTGGTAGTTATGTTGTGTGAGCTAGGACACAGTCTATTTGATACATATCCTTTTATTGTCCTATCTCTGGCTTTCAAAGTTATTTTTATCTTCTATTAAAACATTACTTTGGCAACATTTTCTACCATTGGTTAAATTGCAGTAATTGCAGTTCTTGTACTTTCTTGCACTTTCTTGGTACTGCAGTCAAACTCTATTCATGTGGCAAAAATAGTTGTATTTTCATGTTTTTAACTTTTAGTAATGATCAAGATGTAATGATACATCTTACTGTATTTGCAAACCATCAATCACGCAAAAAGTAATGCAGGTATCTGAAGTTGATAACTATAGACATGAACCCATTAGGCAAAGTAAATGATATCACATATCTACAATTTTTGGAACACTGGGGTCTGTTTTATGCACATGCAAAACTTAACATCCAGCCTCTATCCCCAATAATTCCTGGCATCATCATTATTCTGACCTTATAATGCTTTGTTCAAGCTTACTTCCATCATACTGAAAATGAGGAAGCGCAGATGAAAGTGGCAAATGTTTGCTCAATGTCAACCACCGAACTGGTGACTACCAAGGCCAGGAGTACTGCCACACGCAGGAGGGGGGAGGAGTAGCCACAGAAGGAGTGGAAAGACTCAGGAGGGTATGTGCGAGGACGCAATGGCAAAGCAGGAAAAAGTGGCAATGGAGCCCAGCGTGGACCATGAATGGAATGAGGAAGAGGAATTCCCTGCAAGGGGCAGGACGGGAGTACGGAAAGCTGTAGCACTAATTTCAATTCATTTCACTCCACACCGAGATTGTTACTGACTTTAGCTGGAGTGTTTTGGTCTCTCCCCTTGCAATACAGGGCTTGGAACCGTGACACTCAAAGTTGTGATCCTACTGATGGGAAATGCATTCGAGGAGAAAGTATATGACCTTGAACCCCTGATGGAGAACAGCATCAAGCTCAAAAATTAGCTGAAACCTTCATTGCAACCCTGTAAAGGCACTATTAGGGTCTGCAAAGCAACCCTAATCAAAGTATTATCAAGAGCTACTTTGAGAACATAGCTGCAACTACTTTAGGTGCAGAGTCACCAAAACATGACATTGTTATTTCCACAGCTTTGAGAAGTACTCCAATTATTTATTTTTATGTTGTATTTTTAATTAATTCTGGTAGGAAGTTCCAATTTTCTTCTTTTTACTTGGATCTTTGTTCTTTTGAGACAAGTAAGGTTTCATGATCTGTGGTTGCATGATATGGATTCTAATCTTACTATATAAAACCAGGCCTGATTTTAACCCAGGTAAGAGAAAATGCTAACAGATAACAACAATGGTAGCTTATGATAGAGAGCAGGGAAATCCACATCAATATACCAGCTGGGATTCAATATATTTCAGAAATGAATCAGATACACGGCAGGCATTTAACACACATTTAACGATATCAAAATACATGTAGCTCTCACAAAGGAATGTAGAAATTGTCAGGAAGCACATCAAAATCCAATATGTATGAATAGTTAAATACTCAAAATTCAGCCATTAGTGAACAAGATTACTAATTAAATAGAATCATTGATATGCTTAGTACATGGATGTAAGAAATATTAACTCTTTATTAATTTTTCTTTAGCTAATATTATTTTTTCAAGCACCATTGGTTTCCTTATAAATCATATACTTGTCATTTCAAAATGAAGCTATAGATGTCAGATAAATGACATAAAAGCTTACCTTATAAATAGGCTTTATTTTAACACAATAAAATGCCTGAAATGAGCCTCCTCCCCCCCAAATTTGACTGGCAATACTGCTTTTTCAAAGGAACTTATCTGTCCCTTCAGGCTTTAGGAGGGAATGACTCTTCTTGTGGTTTGCCAGGAGCCAGTGCAGACAGCAGTGGAGTTGGACAGTGAGGAAGAAAGGAGACCAGTCAGGGAGTCTGGAGAGGACTTGGATGAGGGTCCAGCATTCAATGAAGAGATGTGGCCAGGACCATCTGGGAGTGGCAGCAGCAGAGGACCCAGGGGAGCCTGTTCCTAGTGTGCATGTGCGCAGAGCTGCTAGAAAGCGAGAGCAGCTGAAGCAGAAGGGGTGACTTGGGATAAGGCTGGAAGGTGATTGCCCCTCCCATAAGGGATAAAAGTCAGACCTCAAAGACGAAGGTTTTGCAGGAAGCGAGGTAGTTCAATAGATTCCGGGTCCTCTTTGAAGCTCTGGTTGTTTTTTTCAGGTATTTCAATTGGTTTCTGTTATAATTGGATACTTCTGTTTTTGGCAACATTCCACAGCACTGAAAGGTGTGTGCTTATTTTGGGGAACTGTTTATAATTAGTTCTGGCTGGGAATGAAAGTAATTCCAAGTGTTGCAATAAAATAGGTTTTGCTTTTAAAATAAGTTTGTGTTTAAGTATGTTTGGAGAAGCCTGGGTCAGAACACTTCTTTCTTGCCAGGTTCGTTGTTTGCCATCATTGTTTTGCCTTGCTTCTTTTTTGCATTGTGCTTTGTTTTAAAATGTTTTATCTGTAAACTACCCAGTCGTCAGAAGGGGCAGCATATAAATTTAAGAATTAATTTCTTTGGCTTTTCGTGTAGAATTTTTGTTATTAATAGTAAGAAATTTTATTAAATGGTGGCTTATAAATAATGCAAATAAATTATTAAATTTGTATACAGCCTCACAATTGTCTAAAAGACAGACTCAAAAGTAAAGCTACAAAGTATCACAATACACTGTGCTACGATTGCACAGTAATTCAATGACTGATTTGAATGAGCACATTCCCTAATTCCCACTGCTCAATCCTACTGCATGCAACTGTTAAGCTACTGGAGCTCAGCAATTCTCTATGATTGCCACTGTCAGTTTTATATATAAACATTTAGACAAGCATGGTTTCATTCTAAGTTTATTAACAAATTTATGCCTTGACAGATTTTCCCCAAATATATTTAATGCTTATTCAAATAGAAAGAATGCTGAGAATATTCAGCTTGATCTTACAGAGGATAGCCTGCATAATAGTTATTGATTGTATTTAAAATTACCCAGTTAAAAAAAGAAGTTTTCAAAACAGGTTGCCAGACTCCAATGCAATCTTTCATTCTTAAGAATACCAGACAGTTTCTAATGAGAGTTGCCAGTAAAAGCACAAAAAATGTAAGTAGGAGCACTGAGCATATCTTGGGTTGCAAGGGAGGAAAAGTGTTGGGAAATGCTTCCTTGGGAAATTGATTGGCAAAAAAAATTAACAAAGAAATAAAATAAATTAAAAATCCATTATTTTTATGCTTTGGGAAGATACAGGATTTAGTGCACGGTGTTCGGCTTCAGTTCTGCTCCTGTTAAATCAATTTCTCAGAAGCTTATCTCTCTCAAGCTCACTTTTAGAGAAGAATTTAAATGATTTTCTGTTTCACAACTACGATCCATCTAATTTTTTTTCTTAGATTCTATCCTAAATTACTTTTAATTTCACACTCTTTCTGCACAATGTAGACATTCTTAGAAGACTTAGAATAACAAGAGTTGGAAGGGACTTGTAGGTCATCTAGTTCAATCCCCTGCTCAAGCAGGAGACCCAATGCCATTTCTGACAAGTGGCTGTCGAGTCTCTCCTTGAAACCTTCTAGTGATGAAGCTCCCACAACTTCTAAAGGCAAACTTTTCTATAGATTGATTGTTCTGCCTGAAAATTTCTCCTTTCTAAGTTGAATCTCTCCTTGAATAGTTTCCACCCATTGTCCCTTGTTTGGTCTTCAGATGATTTGGAAAGGTTGTCCCACTCTTCTCTGTGACAGCCAATCAAATATAGAATATATTTGTTCCAATATTTAGCATATATAACATAATATTGGAACATTTGTCCGCATCCTCATGGTTGCCTTATTATAAAGGAATCTACAATACTCAAAATATTTAATTTGCTTATCAGCCCCAAAAGATAGGAATTCATTTAAAGGCGCCAAAGTTCTGGATAATTGTACTCAATAAACATTAAAACACTTTTATTATAAAAGTGTGATTTAAATTAAATTTTAAAGCAAAGTACAATTTTATAAAACCACCAAAATAAGTTTCAAAAGAACTTAGAATATAATTGGCTTTATGAGAATTTTCAAGTCTTAGGATAAAAATGTACATAAAGATATAACCTACCTGGATTATGATGAGTTGCAGATTCTCCATTCTGAAAGACATCACCAGCTACGTTCATTCTACCGGGATTGAAAGGTCCTACACCAGTCTTGGTCTGTGAAGTTAAAGATGGGGTGTATGTTTGTATATTAACACCAAAATTACTTGACTGCAGTCCGTTAGATACATCTCCCAAGTTGGTATTCTGTAGTGATGTTACATGTGTTATCATTAAGTTCATGTCACGCCCTTCAGTATTTTCTAAACGGCCAACACTCACAGAGCTCATACCTCTTTCTAATGTAGTAACATTAGCTATTTGAATTTCAGAGTCTGGTTCTGTGGTTATACCACTATTACCTATTCCTGCATTTACCTTACTTCTTGAAAAACTGGATGTTGAGAATTCCATTTCATTGGTTCTGTTTTTACCCTCTGGAAATCTTCTTTCATTGAAACTGGAATCATTTCTCTCTTGTCCCTGATTTGTTTCAATGTCTTCTTCATCATCAATAATAATAGTCTCAGTTATACTTCCCTTCTGAGCGCTCATGTCTTTTGACGGAGCAGATATTTTAGGGTCACTTCCATGTTGGTCTTCATTACTGGATGAATTAAAAACATTTCTGTGGTCTGTTATTAATGGTGTAGAGATTTGTGGAGGTTGCACAGGCTCAACAAACACAACATCATCATCATCTTCTATGGAGGTACTCTGGAACTTAGATCTAGACACCAGAGAATTAGATGGACCTCCAAAAGAGCTTCCTACATTGGCTAGGCCAGTTGCCATTGTGATAAGCCCTTATAAACCAGACGTAGGTTCAGATAACGCCAATTTTCAGCTACCTTCTGGCCTTCCAGAAAAACTGTTACAAAAAGAGAAAGCAGTTTCACTATAACATCATCTGGTTATTTTTTAACTATTTTTCAAAGTACCATCTTTCTTCTACTAATTTATTTAAATATGTTCTCAATAAAACAAAGCAAGATTCTATTAAATGACAAAGCCCAGTGCTCCGTCATCTCCTCTTGTAAAGCAGGACTCAATTAAAAAAGCAACTTCTGTTGTTCATTGTAACTGTTTCTCTGAAACAAAATAAAATTGGAATCTAAGAACCAAGAACAAACCGTGACTTTTTAAGATAGTGAAAGTGAATTCCTAGTCCCAATGTTACAATAAAAGTTAAGTAGCTTATTTCTCTTAATTAAATATGAAATTCTAGGCCACATGTGCCCCCCCTCAATTTTGGGATGTGATATATGGAGCTTCCTCAAAAATTTTCACCAAAATGTTCAGCATGTCATCAATGAAATGAAATAATTAAAAATACTGGAGAAGAGCCAGTTTTTTCTAGTAGTTAAGACACCAGGTAGAAACTAGGAGACTTTGAGTTGTAATCCCACTTTAGACATTACTAAGCTGGGCAGATGGGTGACTTTGGGACAGTCATTTCTCTCAGCCCATGACATCAGGTTTGGGCAAAAAACTGGTCTGTCTATTCCAATGGATTATATTGTTTGAATTTAAATGAAATAAAATTAAATCAAATTTAGGGCTTGTACAGGTCCAATCTACTTGTTGCCAATAAAATCTTGAATTGATAAAGGTTGATCAATCCATCCATCAGTCCATCCATCCATTAGTCAGTCTGTCTATCCATCCAATCCATCTACCTATCTACAGCTTTGTGTCAGTCTTGACTACTGCAACTACAGAGATATACAATTTTCTTGGCAATATTTTCAAAAGTAGTTTACCACTTTTTTTTTCTTCCAACGGCTGAGAGAGAATGACTAGTATTCTAAGACACTCCTTAGTGGCTTCAAACTAAGGACTGAACACATAGTTTCCCATTTCTAGCCCAGTGAATTTAATTACTATATCAAACTGGGTTCTATTAAGCTACTTATAACCTAGTAAAACAATTTCTGTACAAATCAGCAATCTGGCAAGTCATCATAACCTAACATTTTGAAAATTCTGGCTTTCTTTCACATAAATATACCATATCAAGATAAGCCAAATTAAGATATCTACCAGATAGCAATAAAAGAATGAAAAAAAAGTCTCACACTTACTACCTAAGTATTTTGCTGTATTTTTGCAGCCAAGACATGACAATTCCTACTTTCATGTGTAACTTATGGCATTTGAAATATAATGTAAAGAAATATTAAAGAGAAATGAAATATTCCAGTTCAAATACATTTAGCTTGACATTTAGCCTCCCCTAATTGCACAAGATCAATATAAACTGAAATTCTGAATAAATTGTTTTAACTCTCAGTTGGGAAGTGTTTCTTACTCTGGTTAGCATAAGTAACTAAGCTCTTTTAACTATTTATATAAGCTACTGTTTTCAATTAAACTTTTTATGTTCAATCTTTTTTATTAATTTTATATTTAATTTCCCCTTCCCATTCAACTGATTGCTTTAAGCAGTTAATATTTAAAAAATATTTGTATTTCAAATCCAAATACTTACCTATTGAAAAACATCCAGTAATTTGTAAATATAAAAGTTTTCCAATGCCTTTTTGATTCTGGGAATTTGCTCACTTTTCTAGATAAACTGGAAATGGTTTTTTGAAAATAAGCATCCTGAAATAGATTTAATAAAAATTTCAATTGCAAGGATTTTCAAATCCTTAAAAGCAATTCAAAAGCAAGTTGGCTGTTGAGATGAACAGTATAGTCAGTCAAGTTTACCCTCAGCAGAATCTCAGTGAATATCATAAAAATACTACATCAATGTATTTCCCATTGCAAGCAACATTTCCCAAAGTAGATACAGTACTAACTTCCTTTAAAAAGTCATATGATCATGTTATTTTCCTCATTAATTTGTTATCATTGACCAAAAATTTCAATGTGGATTTTTTAAAACTTTCCTTTGAACTAACACCTTAAAAATGGCTTTTGAAACTTTGTTAACTAATATCTGCATATGTTTAAAGATCTAGTAGCAAAAGAAAAGGTACATTTGCTCAGGCCATAAATATTGAGGAAAGAAAATGGTTCATTATCTAATTGGCCCTGTTAGTGCAGTATTCCAAGCTACTGTTTAAAAAAATTGAAGAAATTATAGTAAAATATTTTGCAGCTTAGATTATGGCCTTATTTTTATTTATTCTTATTCCATTATTCAAAATATTTCTCTATTTAAAAAACACAAAACTGTCCATCTTTAGTCTGAAGATATTCAATGTACAACAGTTCCTATACTTTGAACACAAATAAACTATTTGAAAGTTTTTGCTGCTACCAGTAATATTCACTTGCCTGCCCACTTGTTCATATCCTTTTCATAACTAAACCAAGTGGCAAGATTCATGTTTAGCCCTCTTCCTTTGAAAGTATGGTAATATTAAAACAGCAGCAAAGGAAGTATTTTATACTGTTTGGCACCAATTACTTTAACCCTATCCGTCTTAATGCAATTCTATATAAGATTAAGTAAGCCAATGAAGTTACTCTTTAGTATATTTTTTGTTCTATAAAGAGAGACAAGGAGTTTGGGAGTTGGACAGCTTACAACTTTAATACATTATATTCACTAATTTTAGGTTACAATAATGGCACAGTGACAATCTGTAAAAATCCTCATATTTAGTTTTATATATTTCAACAATCTTCTTCAGTAATTCATGATCAGGTTTAAAAAAAATCTGAAATATCCACAGGCTGAAAACATCTATACAAATTGAAAAAACAGCAAGACTATGTTCTAGACTATGTTGCTACTATCCTATCTACAAAACATGAAATAAGTGGTATTTCCAAACATATCTTTTTCATGATATGTTTCATGTATGATAGAACTGGGAAAATGGGATATTGCAAATTCCAATTGGGGTATCTTACACTCATCAGAATGGAATGACGGCAGCAGTATCCATTAAAAAAGTATCCTTAACCCATTCTTATCCAAAAGGCAATTACTACCAATACACATATTTTGCCAGCTATTTTACTTAAACACATGATCCATTATAGTTACAAATTCTGTGGCACATAATCAAGTTAATATGCTATCATGTGATTGTGCTAATCCTAAAATATGAATTTTATATGTAATGCTTATGAGTGTGTGTACATATACTTGCCTCCCATATTTTACATATAAGATCATTTATTTTATTTATTTAGTGCCCATAACATTTATACACACAAGTGTTTCTTTATTTTGGACTGGCAAAGGAGTGCTGGTTAGACCAGGGGAGCCAGCCGATTCATTGTGGCGGCTATGCCGGATGAACCGGGGAAGCCAGCCTTTGTGTTTGCCATTTATAACAGGTTTGATTCCAGTTGACTTTCAAGAGAATCCAAAGAATTTAACTCTGCCTGTTTGCTCTATAGAGCTTGTAAAATATGTCTCTCTTGGGCTAAGACTGAGTCAAAACTGGGACACAATCAAGAGGTGTGGCTACAAAGTTTAAAAGAACTCAGTCTTTGGACAGAAAGACGGAGTTAACCTATTCTTTGGATTCTCTCATCAGCATACTGGAGAAAGCTGATTTTTAGAAGCTTCCTAAAAGCCAGAAGGATCTAACCAGACTCTGGCAAAGGCAACACCTTAAGGTAAGTAAATGTTCTGATGTATCATAAAAAGCTGAACAAGATCCCTTTTTTGGACATAGTCAGCACATAATACAGGTAGTACTTAATTTATAACAATTTGTTTAGCGACCAAAGTTATAACAGCACTAAAAAAGTGCACTGACCAGCCCTTGCACATGCGACTATCACAGCATCCCCATCATCATGTGATCAAAAAGTTGGGTGCTTGGCAACTGTCCTGTATTTATTACAGTTGCGGGTCCAACATCATGTGATCGCCATTTGCAACCTTCCCAGCCAGCTTTCAACAAGCAAAGTCAATGGGGACTCGAGATTCACTTAATGGCTGCACATAATAGGCCCAAATGTTGTGTACTATATCCAGATTCTGAGAAAGATGACGCCCAAGAATAACTGATGCTGTTTTCTGTCTGTGTCTGGTATGGACCTTGACTGAAAAGGATCTAGATCCTCTTTTCTTTAAAATATTCTATAGCTGATTCCCTATCAAAATATATTCTTGTATAGCTGTTTCTCTAATTATATTCAAAAATATGAACAAGAGGAGACAGTAAAGGCTGTTCATACTGAAAAACAGCATCCTTGAAAGAGATAACACAAGGCTTGGCAATACACCTGTTTTTTAAAATGTCACTGGTTACCTCCCAAAGCCATTCCATTGTGCCTGGAAGGATTCCAGATGGGCAAGATGACAGAGTTCATATACACAGGATCTATCCATCTTCTAAAATTTCAACTAATCCCTGTTAATATTGCAGGATTTTGACCCAGTCGCCTTCCCTGATATCAACTCATTAAATATCCCTGTAGAAATACAAGACATCATTTGCAATTTAGTTAGCCTTAACTCATATTCTTTGGACATATCAATTTAAATGATTTAACTGCATGTACCTTTAGTTTCTGCTTTGTGTCTGCAACACATTTGTAATATGACTAATATTATATTTGTAGCCCATTAGGTATGAGCATTATTGCCTGTTGACAGAAAATATGCACATGTTGTCGTATCAATGAACTGAATATTTTTGTGGGCTTTACCCTTCAGGTCTACCAAACATTAACTTTCCTATATTGCTGTTTTATGATTGACTCTTCCTGACTCTAGCAGAGCCTAAGTTTTAGCACTGCTTTAGGTAAAAAAAGTAAATAAACTAAATATAAATTCAGTCTCAAACTCGAGGATAGTTGAGAAACTATTTTGCTTAACCTATACCAGATCAAGTGTTGCTCCAACTCTATTGTATCATTCTAATAATTATTGAATTTTATTATTTATTGTAAACTGCCTAGAGTCCTATTGGATTGAGGTGGTGCATAAATTTCATAAATAAGGGAATATATAAATGAATATAAATAAAATGAATTCACAAACACATTCTAACTGATTTGAGTGGACACCGGAACAAATAATGTTTATTATATCTTAAAAAGAGATGCCTCACACAACAAACCCTTCAAATGGAGTGACCATTCATATTTTTACATAGAATTACCATGTTGTCTGGAGATTTTAAACATGAGCATATTCAAACTGAAGTTTGCTAAAAAATATATTTTTATAAATATATGTTCAGAACTATATGTTCTGCCAACCTAGCAGTTCGAAAGCATGTAAAAATTCAAGCAGAAAAATAGGGAGCACTTTGGTGGGAAGGTAACAGCATTCCGTGCACCTTCGGTGTTTAATCATGCCGGCCACATGACCACAGAGACATCTTCAGACAGCTCTGGCTGTTTGGCTTTGTAACTGAGATGAGTACTGCCCCCTAGAGCCAGAAATGACCAACATGTATGTGTGAGGGGAACCTTTACGTTATATTCATAATTACAGTAAGTCTATAATCAAAATTGGTGGGTGCTTATAACACAAACATTTGTATGTTGCTCTGGAAATAGCTAAAATTTCAGCTAATAGTAGATCAACAATTGTAACAAGAAATCTCATTTTAAGTTCCTACTTATCTTTGCAACTCTCTGGGTGATCTTTGACCAGTCACCACCTCTCAGCCTAACAGATTTGAAAAGTTTTTTTTCTGAACATGAAACAAACAAGTTTCCTGGAAGTTCTGTTGAAGTGTTCTTAATTAGTCAAAGCAAAATGCAGAATGCTTTTCGTTGTTCTGGTTTTAATTAAAAGAAAATCTGGGGTATCCTAGAGTGATTTTATAGAAAAATGCACATTGCTTCCTCCCTACTTTCTTCACTCCTAGTATGTCTTTTCTTACTGCAATGACCTTGGCAGCTCTCAATATAGCTTCATGAAATGCAAAATGGACTTGCAAAATGTATTTTTGCTTCATGTCCAAAACATATGTTTTGAAGTTCTGCATGGTCAAAACCCATTTTGATTACTGTCTTGACAGAAAAATATCTGGAGAGATCTCATAAGGCAAGTAGTGCACGGTTGGAGTGTCTCATCCTCCTCTCCACGTATTCCAGTTCACCTGTTTATATTCCCAATGCTTTCCCTTTCTCTCCAGTCAGTATTTTTGAATTCAGGCATAGCTAGAGATGGGAAGGCCTGGAAAAAAAACCAGGGAAAAAAATTGGGGGGGGGGAGGGGGGGAGAGAAAAGACAGGGGAAAAAAATTCCCTGAATTTTTCTCCAAACTTTCCCACCTCTAGGCATGGCACAGCCGATCAGTTTATTCCTACACCAGTCATTGTGTTTTGTTCATAATTTACTTTTTCTGCTCTAAAACCCAACTCCCAAAATCATATTTAGGGCCATATCTGGAAAAGAACAGCCTTGTTTAATTCCATGTATGGATCAAAACTTCTAAAAAGCACATTTCAGTTTGGGCAAGACAATCTGAAAACAGCTGCTCTATGCACTGAACATTGTGTTTATCTATACAAAATGAAACAGTGCTATCTTGCCCACTTTCAACAAGGAAATTACAACTGACTGAAACTCTTTTGAGTTATAGGCAGATTTTTTTCTTCTATCACCTGATCCTTGTCTAATTAAAATTAAAGGCAATTTGTGGTGCCTTAAAACTAAGTATTTTTATTAAATTTATGGATATAAATTATCCATCACTCTGTAATATGAGTGTTATAAAAGTAGAGCTCATATTAGCAAAAAAATTAACTCCAGGTTGTGAAAGTGCATGTGTGCAAAGGTAGACTATAAGCAGTGATCACTAATTGCAATTAAGTGAATCACAAATTTGTTAAGCAAATCCAGGTTTCCCCATTGACTTTGTCAGAAGCTGGCTATGTTTGACTGCAAGACACTGTAACCTCCATAAATGCGAGCTAAATGCCAAGATAATTGAATCATGTGGCTGTGAGGATGGTTCAATGACTAAAGGTTCAAGGAAATGTTGTAAGTCATTTTTTCAGCAGTATCCTGGCTTCAAACCAGCATTCCAGAAGTGGTTGTAAGGCAAGAACCAATTGTTTATAGATTCGGGTGCTATATAGTTATATTGATTTTCGTTCATGTCTGCCTGGGGTTTATTTATATTTATATGAGAACTAGGCATTCTGCTTTATTCCTTTTCTATTAAGCCAGAATCACTTTAAGAATAATTACTTGTAATTCTTATCTCTTAGAAAAGAGCAAGATAAGACTAACTAGTTCACACATGTTGCACAAAATCATTCAGATCTTTTTAACTATTCCTTCTGACAGAAAGAACAAAGAATCAAGTGTACAGCATAAATTCTCAAGTGAGAATCCAAGTTTTATTTTGAATCAAATAACCTGCCTTAAAAAATAAGTCAAATTTGGAGATGAGTTTTATTTTTACACATACAAGTCAGAAGATACTTTCTATGAAACGTTTATATTGCCTGGCATTCACTCAACTTTTGAAGAGGATTAGTTGAAGACTAAGACTAAGTAGAATAAGAGTAGAATAAATATAAAACCTGTTCTTGGATATTTAGGATCTCCAGTAGACCTATGCTTGATTTCTGCATAAAAATATTTATTTGGTTTCAATACTCTAAATATTACCAGAAACTTAAAAGCAAATTTTAAATACAAAGCTACATACAAGATAAATTTTTGGATTGTTTTATGGCTTACTGAATAAAATAGCTGATTTCAGAAAACCATCTAAACCAAAACCAACAAATCAAGTGATTATTTGGTACAATGCAAACAGCACCAACCTATTTGTGCTTTCAGTTAAATGTTCAATTGAACATTTGTATGACCAACTAATCCTTGCAAGCTATTTCTATTCAAGAAGTTCCCATAAAATGAAATCATATAATAACCAAACCAAAGATATGAATCACATGTCAGCTTCTATTATTCAAAATAAGACAATTTTCAAACTCTCTCTCATACCACATGTGTGGTATGAATATGTTGCAGGCAGACTTGTATACTGTTAAACTCCTTAGCCCACTTGTAACTATTATATAAGTAGATTACAATAAGACTTTCATGTTCTCTAGTTTAAGTGATATGTAAAATTTCTTTAGAACTGACAAAATTTTATTTCCTGTATTTATCCAGTATTTCCATCTGGTTTCTCAACTTTCATAATTAGCAAACCATAATTTTTCAAAACAGCATAATTCTTATTGGAATGAACAAATTAAAGTCTCTTAATTTCAAAGTTTCTTTATCCACTGACACTGAACGAACAAACTGGTTGGACTCATAAAATATATTAAGATATACACCACTGTTGAAAAACAGAAAAACTGGCTTTTTTTTAATCCTAGGACTGCAACAGCTATTTTTAGTGGTCCACTTTTGAGCATGGGGAGAGCAAAATAAACAACAGTTCTAGTGAAAGTAACTCATCCTTTGTTATCTATGATACTGCTAAAATATGCAGATTTAAGAGTAAGAAATTCAGTTTAAGAAAAGATTAAGATTTTTTAAAAAGTCAAGCAGGGCCTTGGCCCAATATGTAATCGATCTGTAACAGTAACATACATTAATCTTTGTATGATTTCACATTAACATTAAAGATAAAACTTTAACAATGTTTCATCCAAATTTAGAGGTCTTTTTAACCTCTAAATCTGCATGCCCATTATTTGGCACATCTAAATTGTTTAATAATTCTGACAGTTTTTAAGAATCAGCTTCCTAAGGTCTGATTTCTAAGCCATTTATTTAAATATAAAACCAATATTTAAACTCTCCCACCCATCTCTCTCAATATCATTCCACTGAATTATGGTTCTGGATACTGAAATATCACCAATGGTTTCTTTTAAATAATCCTCAGTGTAGATTATATTGAAAAACTACTATTGTTTTCCATATCAGGCAATAGGCCTGTAGTTGTTTCCAATAGGGTGGCCTTTGCCAAGTAACTTTGCCATTTAGGCATCCCAAACTCTTCCTAGTAAGGTGAAGGGAATGGGACCAGTTAAATGTAAGGTTTTCAAAATGCAAAAATAGACTTACTATATAAAAATTTTGCTCAAAGAAAGCAACTGTATCCATCTTGAAAACATGAGACACAACTGAACACACAAACAGTCCACAGGATTCTCAAACAACCTCAAAGGTTTCAAGGGAAAACCAGGGCTCACAGATAGCTGTTTCCAAGTATGAACTACTACAACTTGGAAAAAAAAATCACCACCACCACCTATGATGGTTTGATCTTTTCACCTCCAACCCCAAGCAAATCCATTTGGAAAAGGGGAAAAACTGTGGGATTCAAACACAGAGATAAGGCATGCCTTTGCCCAAAAGTGGATTTTCTCTTAAAGTCCTTTCCTTGCTGCTTGTCAAATGGGTCAGATAAGGTTGTGGAGAGGATTCAGAGTTGGGATGGAAATCATTTAAAACACTGCAACAGTGTCACTTGAATGTACGCTCCAAAACTCTAGAGGGCGCTCGAAAGATACCCGCCCCCTCGATGGGTATGGCGAGCAGCGGCAGGAGCCCGTCGTCTGCTTGTCAGTGTCGGTATTGCAGGAGCGATGTCTGCAGCAACAGAGCCCACCCCGCGGGGGTGGAGTCGCCTCCCGGCCATTACCGAGGCTTTGCTCTAGGGTAGGAGTAGCAGCGGCTGCATCCAACCATCTTTCCCCGCCCCACCCCCACATACCCTGCCTGAGAGGCACCTCCTCTTAATCCCCACCCACCCTCAGCCCTCGTGCCAAAAATGGGTGCTCTACCTCCGCCTCCCGAGGCAGGAAAACAAATATAAATAGCACTCACAATGGGAGCTCCTTCTCCTTGCTGGGCTCTGCCAAGGCTGCGCCAAACTGGCCCGCAGCCTAGGGAAAAGAGGTGCTGGTAAGAGGAAAGAGAAGAAAAGGCCGGGGGGGGGGGCATCTACAGGGGTAGTTGGCATGCCTTCTCGTTTTCCCCTCCAGGAGACGCCCTTCCAATGGGCAGGAGACTTGAGTGGCCACCACCGCTTTGGAGTTGGTACCCAGCGCCCCTCGAGATGCCCTTCCCAAAGGGATACTGGAGCCTCTTGGCCCACCGACGGCGCTTCACGGATGCCCCCCTTCGCACCAGAGGCCGGGGGGGGGGTGTTTCCCTCCTCGGACGCGACTGCCCCAACGGGCAACAAACAAGGAGTTTCTGCTGTTCGCGTGAGACTGTGGAGCCGAAAAAGTCCCCGGACCCAGACCTTCCCCTCCACGGTTCAAAACTCTCGGGACGGAATCTAAAACTCGCTTCCCTTCCCCTTTTACCCCGCCCCGAGCGCCGAAATCTACCCCGGGCCCCGTTCTTTCTGCCAATTGCCCCGGGAGTTGCGCTCGGCCCCCTGCAGTCTGCTAGCAGCACTGCCGCCTCCAGTCGGCCGCCATTAAAGAGACCCAGCCAAACAATAAGGGAGGGGAGAAAGAGGATCCGCGGAGCGCAACGCGGAGCGCAATTACCGACTTCCCCTCCCCCTCCCCGAGGGAAGAAGGAACCGCGATGAGACGGGAAACAAACTCCCTCCCCTCACGGCCCCCAAGAGGCAGTTGGAAATAAAGCCGGGCGGGGAGATATGGCGCCCCCCCCACTGCACACGCACGCACCCAGATACCCCACGGCAGCCCTCTCCGCATGTCTGCCCAAGCGCCTGTCTCGCGTCGTAACTGGGCTGCCGCCCTCCCGATTCTTACCCGCCGCTGACCTTTTCTTGATTCCTTAATCTACTGGCGGGAAAAAGAGGGAACGGGCGGCGGCAGCAGCAGCAGCCAGAACAACACGCAGCGGGGTATTTAGCCCGGGTTGTTCCCGAGACGCGACTGGTCTGTTCCTGTCCCCACCCTGAAAGGGCAGCTGGGCTTCAAGCCAGTTCGTCTAACCCGGCTCCCCTTGTTTCTACCTCGACCCGTCCCCTCTGATCCCCACGCCGAGCTCGGCCAAAATCGCTCCCCCAACCCCGCCCGCCCGCGGGTAAAACGCACCCTCCGAGGCTCCGCCAACGCTTCCTCAACTCTATCTCGGTCCGGTCCCGGGCTAAACGCTGCTGCTGGCGAAGGGGAGGAGGAGGGACAAAACCGAACCATCCGAGCACGGGGAAAGGCCGCCTCGTGTTTCCGCCCATTGGCTTTCCCAAGAGGGAGGGCTTTGGTGTCAGGCAAAACCATTTGAGAAACTGCCCGTCTATCGGCGGTCTCCGTCGCTGGTTGCGTGAAGGTTCTGTCAATTAGCTGCCCGCACACGCCTTCCGTCCCTCCTCCTTTGGTTCCACCAGGTTAAAGAAAACCCGAATTGTATTGCCCACCACCAACAGCTGCAGCACTTCTGTTTCTTTCAACTGGATGGGGAAGGTTTGCAATCCCGGTGGTTACCGGCGCTGCTGAATAGTTTCATGCAGAAGTTTTGTTCTGCCTTTCTTCCCCCTCCTCAAGAAAAGGGCGATGGCTTCCCTAAGTCCCCCATGTCATTTATCAGCCTGGAAGGTATTTAGCCATTAATGTTTGCCACAGGGCAATTAAATCTCTTGCCACAAGGACAAGGGGTAAAAGCAGGGTTTGAACACTAAGCTCTGAGGTGAGGCGGCAAGGAAAGATACTGCAATATAAAACCAATGGGTTTTAGACGCTTTCCCTCCCCCTCCCCTTGGGCTGTGGATCTGGAACCCTTTCTAAAGAAGTGGCAGAATAATAGAAACCAAGTCCCAAAACTAAGGAGGGGGCAGCCTATGAGTCTTCTCCGAGGACAAGGATCTCTGTCTTCAGGAGGACTCTTTTTCGGGCTCCCAACTATTCCGAGTCAAGAAAAGGCGTCTCAAGCAGCCCAGCACGGCTCCTGGTGGTGATGGTGGTAATGGTTGGTAATGGTGGTGTCCTCCATTTTGTCGGAAGCTGCTGCAGGGAACCTGGGACCCCTCCAAGCTAGTATGGGGCTTTGTGAGGCGCTTATTTTCACTGCCTTTCGCCTCAGGATCGAGGCAAAGCGCAGAGGGCGCCTTTGGCAATGTCTTACGACTGTTGAATAGGACTGGCAATTGCCAGGGCGGCAAAGGAGAGAGAAAGCCAAGCTCTCCACCCTACCTCAGCCAAAATGGAGGATGCGCACTTCCCTTGCGTGGTTGATTTCCCCACTTGCTTAGCCCTGAGATTGATGCCCGCTTCTCAACAACGGGGGCGTCCTCAGGCTCAGGCTTTGGTGTGGTTGATCAAACCCACGTCGTCTCCCATTTTGTTTATACCTCCCCTGAGGAAAGAGGCGGGAAAAAGCACCGCCGCCTTTCCTTTCTCGCTCCACCTTGCAGCAATTCCGTACACAAAGTAGTTATTCCCTGGAGAAAGGCGTGAAGAAATTAGCTGGGTTAAAGCCACTGGACCCGGTTCTGCCTCGCCTGTACAGGCTGTCGCTTTGCATTTCCCTCGGTTACTTGTGAGGCAATAGAGGGAGCACTTTGAACAGTTTTAATTCGCTCTTTGCCCTCGATACTGGGAATGGACGCTAATTTTCATGCGCCGCAAACGCGACCATTCTTCGCGCAGAACGGCCGCTCCACCATACTGCGCTATCAGCGCCAACTAGAGCTAACAAATCTAGCCAAATACGAGCTGTCGATTGAGTGAATTTGAAAAACTGAGGAAAGAAACTCAGATTATTCACCCAGGTGAAAACTTCAATTGGTAATAATGAGATTAGACGAAACGTATTTCTTCGCCATTTGAAATGCCAAAGTCCAACTTAAAATAGCACTAAAAAGAGTATAATTTGGGGGTGAATTTTGAAAGTATTTTGATTTAAACAGTCACAGGAAATTAGGACCATTTTGGACATTGATTTTTTTTTCCAAGACAGTGTTTGTCATGCACAGTTGTTAACTATGGATTGGTTAAGTAATTACTGGTTTTCACACAACAGCTGAGACACTAAACCATAAGCTAACCACAGTGTCCTGATTAAGTCAAAGCTACATTTTAATTTACTATGTTTCATTAAGTAATTTTTTTTTTAAAGAATTTTATTAATTTTCTACAAACACACATAACATACATAACATTAAAAACATCTATTCTCATATATATACTTCCGGGTGTGTTCGTGATCATGCGAAGTGTTTGCATTCATTGTGTGAGTGTCAATTACATGTAGGTATTGCATAACAATCATATTATCAATCCATACCTAATATTACTAAAAAAAAAAAATTATTATGAGGTATACGTTTTAATCATTCATGCTTTGTGAGATATCATAATACTTATAAGACAATTTATCTAAAACAAATCAAATAATCATACAAATCAATCCTAAAAAACCCTTTATAGATATATAATGGTTCTGATTATGCGATATGTTTATCAAGTCTAGCCATTTTGAATAAAAAAAATCCCAAATTATCATAAAATGGTGTTATGCTTCTTCGCTCTCTAATTCAAAATGTCAAATTCTACTCATACTCAAGCACAATTGGCCATGATTTCTCTTAATTGTCGTTCCTGTGGAATGGTACTAGTTTCCATTCTTACCATGTTTTAAGCAAATGTGATACAGTCCTAGCCGCTGTATACATTTCAATCAAATATGTTCAATTCTTTATTATGATGTATCCAGTAAAATTCCCAATAAAAATCTCTGGTTTCAAGTCTTATTGTGTTTCTTTGTCATTTTTTCCAACCATATGTGAATTTTAAGTCCAATATTTTCTAGGCATCCTCACAATCCACCACAATATGATCAGTATGAACCAGGATATCTGATGACATTTCCAACATTTTTCAGATTTGTTCTTGAACATTCTTGCTATCTTTGTCAGGGGGGAAGTGCCACCTGTAAAACATCTTATACAAGTATTTTGCTTGTATATGGGCTGTTGACATTGTCATTTTATAATTTTGAGACCATAATTTTGCCATTTCTCTAAATCAATCCATATCCAAAATTTTTTCGCCCCAAACAATCATAGTTTCCTTTAACTTGTTCTTCCTCTAACTTAATTCCCAATAAGTAACCATACAGTTTTTAATCACTTGCTCATCAGATACCATCAATATCTTATCTAAATCAGTCTGTTTATCATAGAATCCTTCCATTTTTAAAATCTTCATCATATCTTGAGTGTATTTGCACATATGAAAACCAGTTCATCTTTATACCTTGTCCTCTAAGTTTTGGATCAAATTTAAGTCCACCCTTTTCATCTAACAATTCCCCATATCAACTGTTTGTTCCTTTTTTAGATCATAGGATAGGAAAAATGCTTCAATAGTCGATAACCAAACTGGAATTTTCAAATAACATTGTTTTTTTATCTTTCCCAATTTAACCACAGACTCCCGTAATATATATGTCTTCTGAAATACCCCTGTGTTTTAGTTCCCTTGTACCATAAAAAAGCATGCCAGCCACCAACAGTAAATATGGCCTTCTAATGTCAACGAATCTATGTTTCTCTAATGTTATCCATTCTTTGACCCACATCAAACTTGCAGCTTGATAATACAGTTCCCAATTAGGCAAGCCAAAACCTCCTCTAATTCTAGCATCTTGCAAAAGCTTGAACTTTATTCTCGCTCTTTTACCTTGCCATATAAACTTCAACATGATTTTATTTAAATCTTCAAAATAGTCTTTCCAAGTCTAATTGGTATTGTTTGAAGGAGAAATAAAATTCTGGGTAAAATATTCATCTTAATTGTTGAAATTCTCCCTATTAATGACAATTGCAATTTTCCCATTTCTTCAAGTCTGTAATGTATCTGTTGTTTGAGTTTAGTATAATTATTCTCTTTTAATGTGCTACACATCTTGCCGTCAAATATATCCCCAGATACTTAACCTTATTTGTAATTGGATTTTCAAAAATCTGTCAATTCTTCTCTTTGTCTCGAATAAACATGTTTTTTGTTAGAATCTTTTGTTTATCTTTATTTATTCTTCAAGCCAGCCATCTCACCATATGTCTCTATCTTTTCCAAATAACTTTGGGAGCGGGTTTTCTAACGGGTCTTCAGAATAAAAGCTAAGTCCGTCAAAAGCTTGTAGTTTAAATTCTTCTTTTTTAATTTTCATTCCTTTTATACTGTTATCATCCCTAATATTTCTAGTTTAACACTTCCAGAGTCAATACGAATAACAAAGGAGATAGAGGACACCCTTGTCTTGGTGCCTTTTCTTATATTAATAGGATCTGTAAATTCGTCCCTCCATCATTACCTTTGCTGTCATGTTTATTAGATATGGCTTCTATTGCTTGAATAAATTTTCTGGCAAAACCCATCTGTTCGGCAAGTAGTCAATAACAGAAATCTCCAGTTCACTGTTGTCAAAAGCCTTTTGAGCATCTAAATATCAAAGCCCATTTGCTTCTCAGGATGAGCCTCATAATATTCCAAGGTATCCAAGATTACTCTCATATTGTCTCTAATTTGTCTCTTTGGGCAGAAATCCATTTTGATCTGAGTGAATAAAATTATTAAATATTTTTTCAGTCTTTCTGCTAAAATTGAAGCAAAGATTTTATAATCTGCATTCAATAAGGAAATAGGTCTATAATTCTTAATTTGCAACGGATCAGCCTCTTCTTTTGGAATAAGTGTAATAATAAGCCTCTGACATGTTTGGGTGTCATCTGTCTTTAACATAACTTCATTCATAACTCTAACAATGGGATGCTCAATGATTCTTGAAAATTTTTATAGAATTCTGCCGGAAGCCCATCTGGACCTGGTGCTTTCCCATTGTTTTGTCTCTTAAATGACTTCGTTTAATCCATCATTGTTATATTACTTTCTAACATTTCTTCAGTCTCTTTAGGTATCTTCGGTAAGTTAACATCTGTAAATACTGTTTAATTTTACCTCATCAATATTCTCTTGTTTATATAGTTGCCCATAAAAATCTCGAATAATTTCGTTTTTCTCCTTATTACCACAACAGACTTGGCTTGATCATCTATTAGTTTCAATATTTTCTTGATTCCTTCTCCTTCTCAGTTTATATGCTAGCCATCTACCTGGTTTATTTGGCATCTTCAAAAATATTCTGTTTAAAAATTTCTAATTTTCTGTGCCAGTTCTTCTTTCCCTATTAATTCCATTTTATGCTTAATTACATCCAGGTTTCAATTTAATACCTTTTTTCTGTGGCATATTTCTGTAATTCTTTTTCAAATCTTTCTAGTAATTGTCTTCAACGGTCTTTGAGAGGCTCTGTCTTTAGCCTAATCATTCTTTTTTCTTGTATAATCTACTTACATCAAACCTTAGCATAATGCTCTTCATTGTATCCCAGACATTCTGTATTGAAGTATTTCTTTTTTGTTGTTCTTTAAAGAAGAAAGACTAATTTCCTTCTCCATCCATTGTAGTATAAGTCTTTCTCCTTTTAAACATTAGTTATTTTTAATGGTCCATCTCGATCTTTTTTTTTGTACTTTCGCATTCTAATTTGTCATTGGACTATGGTCTGCCCATAGGTATTTATTTTCAATGCTTGTTTCTTAAATAGTGGAATATAATTCTGTTGGAGATCCAAATCATATCTATCTGGACCAATGATAAGTGCCTATTAGAGTAAAAACTCTATATTGTTTAACTTTAATCGTTTCTTTCCTCAATTATCTTGGGGGGTTAAAGGTTCATCATCTGTCAATTTTAAAAAAATTTAGGGAGAATCTTTCTATTTTGTTTTATTGTTGTTGTTACTTATAGTCCAATTTATTGTCCACTATTCCATAAAATCCCCCATCATAATTAAATTGACTAATATCCAGTCTAATTATTTCCATATGTAGTTGGTTTTGTAAAAAACTCTTCTCCTGTTTATCAGTTCGGAGGCATAAATGCAATCAGGAGTATTTTTCTATTTTGTCCATTATTGTCCACCATTAATCTCTGCCGGTCTTCTAATCGCGCTTGGTGTTAAAGATCATAGTTTTTTGGCTGGGAATATCCCTCTTTAATTATAGAAGAACACACTCCTCTTTTCTTACATTGTTGTCAAAAGAAGTAAAATATTTTCCCTAATTTTGGTTGTATTAAAATTGCTCCATGTTGTTATTTTAATATGAACTTCTTGTAATACATTAATATCAAATTTTAATTTCTCTAATTCTATGACAAGGTTGTCCTGCTTTAACAGCTGTAGTTAAGTCCATTTATATTATGTGTAATCAGTTTTTTTTTCTTCCATGATTATGCTTTTGAGATATTAGGATCTAAAACAGCTCTCGTGGCTCTCTCTTCACGTTGTTCTTTACTGTTCTACCTGTCCACCTGCAAACTCCTTTCTCCTTTTTCAGTCTCGAGTTGTTCCTTCCTCCTGTAACTCTATGAATGTGCCCTCTTTCTCTTCCTCCTCTCTTCTTCTTCTTCTCACAAAAATTCTGGCGTAGAAAAGTTCTGCTTTTTCAATTGAATCAATTCTATGTCTCTGCTCTTGCCACGTAAAGATTAATCCTTCTGGTATCAAACCATCTATAGTTCACTTCATTTTCTAGTAGGATTTTAGTCAGAAATCGGTATTTCTCTTCTCATATCTCTCACCTCTTCTAGGTATTTGTTTTTAAAACCACAATCTCTTTGCCTTTATGTTTCAATGTTTTCTCCTCTTACCAGCTTGTAATATTTGTGTTTTGATGGATTCTTTTGGTAAATCTAAATATGGACTTCCTTTGGTGAATTTATTTCTCATCGCATATCTTGTATAAAACTCTGATAATACCTCAATCTACTCCATCCATCATCTTTTCCTCTGTAATTTCAAACATCAGCCAACATTTCTATCATGTATCGCAGCAAATTATTCTCCTTTTTCTCTTCTATATTTTAAAAATCTAAGATAAAATTCTGACCTTTCACTCCCCACCTCAACATCCACTTTTTTTCTTGTTTCTAGACCGTTTAATCTAGTATCAATATTACCCAATCTTCTTCTCTCTTGGTTTTCCTTCTTCCTCATTTTTTGGAATCTCTCCTCATTTTCCCATCATCTTGTTTTTAATATTTTCATCATTTTTCTCTATTTTTTTGTTACATAGCATCTATTTTATCTAAATATCTTGGGATTCCTTGCATAAGCATCTGTAAATTTACTTTTTCTTGTTCTTTATCTTGCTTCAACATTGTTGAATTAAAGTGTTGTCCATCAGTATGGTGGGGAAGCAGAGGTAAGAAAGCAGAAATGCCGAAAATGGTTTTGGTTTCCTGCTCATTTTTTATGCTTACCAAAAGCTTCAGATTTCTTTTGACTTTTAACCAGCTGATAAGAGTAGGCAATTTATACGTCCAAAATAAAAAAAGTCCAATAGTAAAAAGCCCGAAACCAAAGAGGAAAAAGGGAAAAAGGAAAAAGAAAGGTCTTCATGGTGTTCTTCTAGACCCTGAGTCCAATTGAAAAATCCACCATAAAAAAGAAAAAAATGGAAGAGAGAAAAAAAAGAAAAAATATTCAAAAAGGAAAAAACAAATGTGATCCCAAAAACATAGATGGAAGGAGCAAACGAGAAGAAGCAAAAAAAAAAAAAAAGAAAAACTCCTGAGGCTTTCCCTTTAAAATAAAAAGCAAAAATACTAGAGTTAAAAAAATTTAACAAAAAGTCTGGCGAGCAGGAATTTCACAAGTATATATATATATATATTATGTATGTTTATGTACGTGGTATGTATATATATATATATATATATATATATATATATATATTATCTGCCACACTGCACATTTATTTCTCTTATCCAAGGCTCTTATTATGACTCTCTTCCTCCAGCAGCTTCAAAGCAAGCCTCAAATGTTGAAATATTGATAAGAGTCCAAGAAAGCACCTGTAAATAATATTTTACTGTGTTCTCCCTCTATCTTAATCAAATATGTCCTTGGAAAAGAGTGTTTATACACTTTTCTCCCCAGTTCAAATAAAATATTTTTGAAGCCTCTAGTTGGCAGTGTTGCAACATCTCTCAACTCTTTCCCCCCCAGCCAGGTGAAAATATTTATAAAAAACTCAAACAGAAAAGAAAAAAAGAAAAAGATAAACAAGGGAGCCTCTATCCTAAAGAAAATTAAAAAATATCAAAAAGAAGCATGAAAATATATATAAGAGAAAATTCAATCTGGTTACCTACAAAGTCACATTAAAGTCCTCAGAAAAAAAAAAAATAATAATGAAAAAATCCAAGCCTCGATTTGACATCACTTAAAAAACGCCCGCTCACAACAGTCCAGTCAAACGAAAAATAAAGTCAACAGATTTCCTTCTTTGTTCAGGGATGCCTTTCCAAAATCTCAGTCTCAATTACCTAATTCAAAAGAAATTTCTATCACGCAACATGCTCTTCAAGCCCAACTGCTACATCTCGGCTAAGACAAGACTTTTTGGTCCTGCGGCTTCACAGCAGCTTTTGGAGGACTATTTTGATCTTTCCGCCTGCAAGCAAAAGGGTTACTCCGCGGATCAAACAAGAAGATTTTGGCGATAATCTCTGGGGAATCCTGGACTGTGCCCTTCACAATCCCGTCTCTACGGGACGGTTTAAGGTCCGTTAGGACCGACCAGGGGCGAAAATATCAGCTGCGATCTCAGAGCCCTGAGATCGCAGCTGTAGCACCGAGACGAAGCTCCGCCTTCTTCCCATGTTTCATTAAGTAAATTTATGATCTGGCATTTCACTTGTTCTTTCTGCATAAAAACACTGAATTTCAAAATACTAATGTTTTGTTTCAGAATTAAACTGATTTCATTATGTGAACATTTACTTTAATCTTTTCTTTAGTGAAATACCAATTATCCAGAATTGTGGGAATTTTCAGAAGTGCAATAAATTCTATTGTTACCCCTTGCTCCTAAATGGGTACTTAAAACAAAATTTTCCACTTCCACTAATGGGCTAAAAATTATATCAAAGGAGTAGACATATTCAAAATAGAAAAGGAAAGAAACACTTGTTATGCTAAATCAATGTATACATATTTGTAGCTTACAGTATTGTATAAATTGAGTTATTTGCTTTTAAACCATAGTGAAGGAGCCAAATCAGGCATGTCCAGTCCACAGCCCACAGGCCACATACGATCCTGGAGAGCCAGTAATGGGCCACAAGATAAGAAAATACATAATAAATTTGTGATTTATATGCTTTATATATTTTATATGCAGCCCAATACAATTCCTCTTCACTCAATTGGCCAGGCAAGCCAAAATGTTGGGCAATCCATGAACTTGCTCCGTCAGGTCAGCGTCATTATCTGATGTATTGTGACTTTTTTCCCCTTTGCTAAACCAAGAGTGGGCGTGGCCAGCATATGATGCATCCAGCCTTTGGGCCATGAGTTTGACAGCCCTGATCTAAATCATAATGAAATTCAAACAATAACAACTTACCAGTACTTAATTATTATGGGTAAAAGCAAATCTAGAATTGACAGACTTGGCCTGTGAATTTCAATATTGTAATATCATTTTGAAAAGATGCATAAAATGCTGATAAAAACATCAAGTAATTTATTAGAAGTCATGAATGAAGTTATGTCAAAGAAGAGAATACCCAAAACATGGTCAGAAGCATATATTACACTTATA
>BHFT01060810.1:0-18192 GCA_004320025.1 Laticauda laticaudata
ATTCTGACTACTGTTTGAATAAAACCTTTTGTTGTTGGAACCCGGTCTACCTCGTGTGTTTTCCGAACAAAACAAAAGTAGTTTTAGCCTTCTGGTGGAGTTAATTTCCTGGCCTGGGCTACCTAAGGTTGACATTAGCCTTGCAGGTCTGATTGCACTTTAACTCTTCTTTATTATATTTCGATGAATTAAAGAGATGACTTCTGAATGTTATCTTATTCTGAACTTTAAAAAAATGCTTCTGCCAGTTTTGCCCAGGCAGCACATTTTCTGTATCTCTGCCAAGGTCATTTTTCCTTCTGTCCTCAGGAGCTCAGAAGACAAATTTAGGCTGTGTTTTTTTTTTTTTTAAGTTGATCGTGAGACAAAGGCTGCATCATGAAAACGTGCCCTCTAAAAATGTTTAATGAGGATTTTTGTGCCATGGTTAGAATGAAATGAAAATCTCAAAGATACTCTTTCCAACTCCAGTCTTCTTTTCTATTATTCCTGTTAAAATAAGTTATATTAAGAATTCATTGAATAATGCTGTGATTTAAAATTATAACTATTTCTCAAAATATCAATCGTGCTTTCAAAAGAGGTTATACATTTGACACTAACTTATAATTTACATTCACATTCAGATATTAGTATTTAGATTAGATATTAATCAAGTATTTCAAGCATTTGATTTCTACAAAAAAAGGCATTTCAACCAGGAAAGCATTTAAGCTAGACTTTGTTTAAGAATATTATCCTGTATGCCATATTTTTAGCAGACCAAGTAGAATAAAAAAGACTGAACTGTATGTTAGTTGTATTAAATGTAAGTCACATTGATTTTACTGGGCTATTTTGAAGTCAGGAGAACTTATGGCTAAATTAAATCCAGTGATTTTGTAGTTCAACTAAAGGTATGACTAAACGAGGATTCAGTTCCTTGATTCTAGGATTTTGGATTGAAGGAAGGTAATCTGCAAGCAAAGGCTTAGCTAAGATGCAACCAGAGGTAATGAAAGAGAAGTCAGTGAATAATATAGAAGCCAACGCTATATCTCTTGCATGTCTTCATCTAAGTCATGTACCAAGTTGAGACTTGCTGCATCACCCAAGAACCGATTTTGTAGAAAATAAAGAATATGAACTTACATGTTTCATGAGTCAAAAATTAAAGCAAAAAAAGAAAAGAATGAGAAATGTTAAAAACATCAGATCTGGGCGATTAGAATTTGTGTGTACATAAAGGCCCTGTCACACAGCCCAACGGATGTAAAACGGACACAACGACGAGAAAAAGTGGTCTGATTCCATCTGTTGTTATCCGCTCTCATGAAGGGGGCAAAAATTATGTCGATAACCGAGCGGAATAAACCAACGGACGAGTGGGAGACGCAGAGGCGGTATTAAACAGCGGAATCGCGGAATGGAAGCCGCCCCAAGCGGATGGAGCAGATGGGAGGGATTGGCACAGTCCGCGTGAGGCTACCGGGAGGACTCATGCAAAGCGGCGATGCTGCGGACGGATACAGTGAATTGGCAGAGCGGATGCAACGGATGAAGGCGGATGCAGAGCGGATGCCACATACGGAATGAAGCGGTGCAAGCGGATGCAGAGCGGATGCACAGCGGATGCACAGCGGAAGCCTAGTGGATGCCGAGCGTTAATTGTGCATGTGGGGGGGATGCATTGCGTCGAGCCCCGCGGATATAACGGAAGCAGCTCAGAAGCAGGTCACCATTCAGAGAGAAAGACCTGCTTCCAGACACATCATCTGCCTGTGTCCTGCCTGCATGTCTGCCTGCAACCCTTGCTGCCAGCCTCCCTGCCAGCCTTGCTGTCTGCCTGGCTGCCAGCCTTGCTGCCAGCCTCCCTGCAGCCTTGCTGTCTGCTCCCTGCCAGCCTTGCTGTCTGCCTGCCTGCCAGCCTTGGTGCCTCTGCCTGCCTGAAGCGCGCTTGGTTCACTGCCTTGCCAGCACTTGTGCCTGCCTGCCTGCAAGCCTTCCTTCCAGCCTTGGTGCCTTCCCTCCTGCCAGGCTTCCTGCCAGGCCTTGTGCAGCCTTCTGCCATCCTGTCGTGCCCTGCCTGCAGCACTGCCTACAAGCCTGCGACCAAGCCCTTGTGCATGCTGCCTGCCAGCCTTGTGCCTGCTGCCTGCAAGCCTCTGCCAGCCTTGGTTGCCTGCCACCTGCCAGCCTTCCTGCCAGCCTTGTGCCTGCCTCCCTGCCAGCCTTCCTGCCAGCCTGGTTGTCCTGCAGAGGCAGCCTCCCGGCCAGCCAGCAACCCACAACCATGTGAAGAAAAGAAAGCCTCAGCCATCTGCTGCCCAGCCTTAAGCAAGACAGGCGCTACCATGCCACCCCCTGGCCTCACTCTGGTTCTGCTGGGGCTTCTGCAGCACGGTGCTCGTCGTCTTCTGGGGCTGGGGCTTCTGCTGCTTCTGCTTTTGGAGAGCTGATGAACAAGCACTCCAGCACAGGCCACCTCACAGCACCTGGACCCTTCACCCCTGAGAACTGAGCGACCAAGAGGAGAGTGCAGAGACTCATTTTTGTTTTATAGCTTCTTGTTAATAAGGTCTATTTTTGATTCATACACTTGCTTCGTTTCTTTTTTTTAATAATAAGTCTTGGTGGCAACTTTAAGAAATGGTTTAAGCCTTTTGCATGCTATGAGGATTGGGTTATAGACTAGCAGATGGGGCAGGATACCTGTGGGATGTGTAATAGCTGTGGGATGTGGTAAGAATAGCAGTGGGATGGGCAGGATACCTGTGGGATTGGTAATAGCTGTGGGATATGATAAACCTCCAGTGCAAGCATAGTGGGACTGTATGGTCCACCTCACCAGCTGCCACACCTATGGCCCTTTATTATCAATATACAATGTAATCATTGATCCAACACATGTAACAATAAACACAAACTCTTCATTAAATGCCCTCTTCATTGTGGGCACTCAACATACATGGTGCATTCTCATCAGTGTGATGAGAAGGCTGAAGGAACATCCATTAAGCAATCTATCATCCTGTCTTGCCACTCCACTGCTCCAGCTGGGGAGTGCACCAGTTTTAGGAGTTGCGCTGCTTCTTCCCTTCACGTAAGGCTCTGTTGGGGCCTTGCACATCCTCAGCGTCTATCGGGTTTTGCCCTTGCCTCCATTCCCCGACTCCATGTCCCATTGCACTTGTTGGAGTCCACGAGCTTGTTCTGGCAACACTGGGTAGCGGGTGCACATGAGATTGTGCAGGATGCAGCAAAGCTTCCACGATCCTCCTCACGTCTCTGGGCGATTGCTGCATGGTGGTGAGAAGTATGGACCTGTTGGCCAGGAGTACCAAAAGAGCGTTCTCCACACCCGCTTGCCCTGAACAGCCCTGTAGTTGAAGATCCTCTCTTCACGGGTGAGGAGTCTGGAAAGAGTAGGGCTTCATGAGGTAGGTTGTGAGGGAGAAGGCGTCATCCCCCCACGATGAAGTAGGGCACATCTTTGTGTTCGTTGGGCAGGGGTTCTGGATCGGAAGCCCACGATGAGGTTGTGTTCCAGCTCCCCCTTGAGGTGACTGGCGTGTATACCTGGGCATCTGAAGATGAGCCGTTGCTGAAGCATCGATGTACATGAACTTGTAGTAGCATTGACCATGGCGAAGAGGATGATGCTGAAGAAGCCTTGTAATTGAAATAAGTGGACCCCAACTTGGCTGGAGCTTTTCAGGCACGTCGCATGCCTCTATGGCTCCAACGGTGTGGGGGAAGTTCCACTTCTGATACCACTGCTCTGCATCCTTCTTCAGTGGAGGGGCACTGGAGGAGCTTCCTCCTTGTATTCTTCGATGATGGCCTGCACCACTTCTGCACGAATGCTGGGTGTTGTTGGGCACCTAGCCATACTGCATGCTTCGTAGGTGGTCCCGGAGGCCGTTGGTGCAGATGAGCGCCACCTTGAGCCCAGGTTCCAGCTGGGCCAGAAGCTGTGCTCTGCTTGGTCAACCTGGGTGTCAGCCGCTGCACAACTCATCAAACGTGGCTGGAGGCATCCTCATGAAGTTCTGGAATGCCCAAGTGTTCTTCGTTCCTGAGCTCCACCTCACGCTTGTTGTACAGTCCGTCCTCTGCCCTTCTGGCAACCATCTTCGACCGCCAGACGCTTCTTGGCTGCCCCTTTTTCTTCCCGTAGTAGAGTTCACATAGCTGTAGATGCTTCCACTGTATGCAGATGGAAAGTGGTGTTCAAAAGACTGTGTTACAATCCACGGTGGACATGGGATGCTGTGAGAAGAGAAGAGAGAGATAGAGCAGAGAGGTCTGCAGCAGGGCTGCTGTTCTGAAAGTGAGATCCAGATGTTTGCTTCCTTTATAGGCAGTATAGTGTTCCCTTTGCATCCTTAGGCATCCTCTAGGCATCCTCTAGGTAGAGATCATCCTTAATATCCGAGATAGGTCCCTCTGCGGACATTTTTTCCGTTTTACATGCTTTGTTTCCGCTAGGCATCCGTTCTGTATCCGTTCTGCATCCATTCTGCATCCGTTCCACTTCCTTCCTGTGTCGAGCGGATGCGAGTTGGCGCGGATGTGTAACGGATGCCTAGCGGATATAGCGGATGCGTAACGGATGCAGAACGGATGCGCAGCGGATGCATAGCGGAGAAGAGAGACGATATTGGATAAATTTTCTGCGCAAAAGTTTTGAGCAGCTCAAAACTTTCGTGAGTGGATGAAACGTCAATAAAGCGGATGCTGAGCGATAGAGATAGAGACGCGAGGCAAGTGAGATACATGCGTTAACCAACGGATGGCAAGCTTTTTTGTCCATTTTGCATCCTCTTTGCATCCGTTGGTGCAGTGTGACAGGGGCTTTAAATAGGACCAAAGAGACACAGAAAGCTTAATTTAAGTGGCTGTCCGAATTTTTGCAACCCAGATCTGGTAACTCTACTTATGATAGTTTGCTTGCAGGAGCATACAAATTTGCTTTTATAAGAACATTCCCAGAGTTAAATAATAACAATAACCTCCAGCATCTAGTATCATCTAGACCATTTTTTTCTTTTTTTAATTCAAGCAGGTTTCTTTTTTCTCCTGCCAATTTGCTCATATAAAAAAAATAACTCCCACAATTTATAATGAGATGTTGCTGCTTTAAAAAGATCCAAGTAGCCTTAGTATCCTACAATTTTAGTTCTGGTAGCTTAGCACTAACTGAGTTGCATGTGATATCTGTGGGTCTTTGGTGGGGTCCAGCATTTGTATTGCTGACTACTTGTTTCCAAACCTTACAGATCCTTGAGATATACTGCTTCTAATAAGAAATGTACAGTTCTTAGTCTTAGTCCATTGATCAGCTAAAAAGGAAAGAATTGCCTTCATTACTGGATGAATAGATTTCTGTTATCCATCCTGACATAGGTTTTAACAGAAAAATCTCAATAGAGATCATGATTCTTATCTCTTCAGGCTTGGGAAAGGAAGTGGGTGGGTAACTGGATGAGTGGTGGGATTCAATTTTTTTTCCTACCAGTTCTGTGGGCGTGGCTTGATGGGTGTGGCAGGAGAAGGATACTGTAAAATCTCCAGTCAGATGTGGTATTTGCTGGTTCTCTGAACTACTCAAAATTTCTGCTACCGGTTCTCCAGAACTGGTCAGAACCTGCTGAATACCACCTCTGAACTGGGTATGTTCTACCTTTATCTTGTTATTTCTTTGTGTTTGTCAGGAACTAGAATTGTCTATCTTCCACAAGAGAAAGAACCCCATGTGAGGTTTCCAACCTGCAGATATCCTAAGTGTATTCAGGTGAATATTAGTCCAGTTCCTTTCTGGATAAAAGCCACATGAAGTATTAGTACCACTTTATTTAGTTTACTTTATTGTCATTGCACCTCATACAACAAAATCAAACACCATCTTCAGTGCACATCATGACCATGACTATGAAAATAAACACAAGCACACATCCTTCACCCTTCACATATTGAACTAGAAACCCCCAACACCACACCAACACTGCAGTTGTATAGTAGTACTAAGACCACACCAGCAATATTTCATCCAGTTTTGGTCACCACACTTACAAAAATATATTGAGACTTTGGAAAAAATACAGAGAAGAGCAACAAAGATGATTAATGGCCTGGAGACTAAAACATATGAAGAATGGTTTCAGGAGTTAGGTTTGGCTAGTCTAGAGAAAAGAATAAACAGGGGTGACATGATAGCAATATTCCAGTATTTGAGGGGCTGCCACAAAGAAGAGGGGGTTCATTTATTTTCCAAACCATCAGAGGGCAGGACAAGAAACAATGGATGGAAACTTATCAAGAAGAGAAGCAACCTGGAATTAAGGAGAAACTTCCGAACATGAGAAAAATTGACCAGTAGAACACCGTGCCTTCAGAAGTTGTGGCTGCTTCATCACTGGAAATTTTTAAGAAAAGACTGGACAGCCATTGTCTGAAATGGATTATGGTCTTCTGTTTGAGCAGGGGACTGGACTAGAAAATCTCCGAGTTCTCTTCCAGTTCTATTCTATTCTACAATGGATGTCCCTAATCATCTTAAAAGATAGAAAGTCAAATGGTTGGACAATGTGTCTCTTGCCTGTCTATGTATTTAATTTGTAAGACATGGCAAAATTTTTGAAAGACATGCTTCTCAATCCATGAGAACATGTATGAAATGTTTTTTTCAGAATGACTCTATGGGTTGAACAGCTAGTATGTCTGCTTTAGAAGAGGTTTCCACTCATTTCTGAAAGCATGTGCCATGCAAAGTGACTTTGGTGTGCTATTTTCTCCCATGTAGATGAAGTGGTGGTCAGGAGTGCACAGTTCGGAACAGCTTCTAAGTTTAGTCCAGAAAAAGATACATTGCATGAATGGTTTGAGAAAAGGACCTTTATGAACATTTATTAAGAATGCCTTTTTCAAAAGCTATATTTTTGTATTGTTCAAAGGCTATATAAAAATGCTCTACCATTTAGTGCAAAGCACTTACTTTCATTTATTTATTTGATCTGATTTTCAGTCGCTTACAAAATAGTAGTATAAATATAAACATGAGTAAGAATACAGAAAATAGGTACAATTAAATGGGGACAATAGGAAAGGGACGGGAGGCACAACGGTGCACTTATGCACGCCCTTTAATGCTCCTAATTTGTTCCTCACAATTCACATCCAACTTAAAGAGAAATGTGTGCTTTAGAATTTGTTTTAAAGCAAAAGAGAATTTGAGCAAAATTCTCACAGGAGACGCAATGTCCTTTCATGAGATGACTCAAGGATGAATGTGACTGTCCTGCCTTTGTACAATTGAATCTTTGATGGTCTCTAGTTTCCCTGACTTCTCATGTTTCAGTTAAATTCCAAGGGAGGACTCAGGAGGAACATTCTTCCATCAGATATTTTTAGTCTGGAATGATGGGTATAAAAACAACAATACGACCAGTAGCCCTTCTATCACCAAAAGCCTGTCAAAAGAAACTTTCAAGAGTCTTGAGAGGAAAGTAGATAAAAGAGATGCTTCCTTTACAGGGAAAGAAAATGCTAGAGAAATTGTACGGCAACTTTCAGCACAGTATTATTCTATTTCCTTATACCCGAACAAGACTATATTTGCCATGAAAGTTTTCTTTCTCAGACCCGAGACCTCTAAGTTGAGAAAGTCAAATCCTGCAGCAAAGAATGAAAGAGACTTGATTCTCCACACATTCTGAACTTCCCTGAAAGAATGTATCTAAAAATAACAGAGAATATTTGAATTGGCCCCAGTTCAACCCTCTCCATTTTTAGTGAAAACCCTCCGGAGACAGGTGATAAGAAAAGATCCTTGAGATGTTGCAGCCTTTGCCATTAGAACAAATAACATAGACTAAGAGAACAAATAGTCTTCCATAGTTAAGGATCGGATCCACAAAGTAAGTATTTGGAAAGAATAGACTCAGTTCAGGGAACATGGAAACTTGAAGTCACTACAAAAGGACCTAGCATGTATTCTCTTACATAGGGGTGATAGGCAGGATCCTGGCCAGAGGTGGCATTCCTCTGCAGGTTTTGACCAGTTCTGGAGAACCAGTAGTGGAAATTTTGAGTAGTTCAGAGAACCGGCAAATACCACCTCTTACTGGCCCTGCCCACATTTATTCTCTGCCTCCCGAGTCTCAGCTGATTGGCTGGGTCTTGTTGCCTTGCACAGGAGAGTAGAGCTGGAAAGCAGGTTAGCGGTGTGGGGAAGAAATGGGGATTTTGTAGTAACCTTACCCAGGAGTGGGGAGGGAATGGGGATTTTGCAGTATCTTTCCCCTGCCATGACCACCAAGCCATGCTCACAGAACCGGTAGTGAAAATTTTTGAATCCCACCACTGATCCTGGCCCCTCCATATTGCACCTGGAGTTGGGTCCAAGTGACAACTGTTTGTCCAGATAAAACTCCATTTCTAGGATCAACCCCTGGTCTTACTGAAACAGAATGGAAGCCATTGTTACATGCTCTCCTCTCCTCTCCTGCCTGAATCTGGCCATTTTACAATTGTTGTGATCTGCTTTGGGATGTGGGCAGTAAAACCGGCTATAAATTGAAATAAGAATCTTATTTTTGATGGAAAAGCAGTTTGTGTGGATATATTGGGCTGATGAAATTTAGCCTCTGGTTCCACTGAGGCTTACTAATATGGTTTCTGCAGTTAAATAATAAGGAGGCCTGCTGAGTCTCATTAATAATTATTTAGAGGAAATGACTTTGGTAAGTTCAGCTTTTTGCCTCTTAATCATCCATGCACAAAATGTTATTTTCTATACAGCTGTTGGAAGTCAACAACATCCTCTGTTGTATTACTTTTGGTCAACTTAGCTAGATCTGGATTCCCCTTGAGATTTTTGTACCTTGAAAACAATTCTGTGTGATGTAGAATAAACCCTAATTTGGTACTATTTATAGGAGCCCCTGCATTCAAGCAAGAAACAAACAAATTAAGTCGAGGGGACACAAGATTTGGGAGAATATGCTAGTGATATTGAAATAACAGAAACAACAAATAAACCTGTTTATTGTAATTGTCGTACCAGCCTATTTCTTTGAAGTAATTCTTGCCAAGAGATAATTGACCTCTTTGTTTAGAACTGTCACATTTGTGGTAGATGCATAACTTATAACTCAGTCAATTATCATCTGGAATAGCCTTCAAAGAAGCTTGCCTATTGGAGTATTGTAACATGGTGGGGTTGTGAGAAAAGAGGATGAGAGAAAAAAAAAATTGAGTGAATTTAAATAGCTTCATTTTCTTATTATAATATCCTGGGTGGTTAAAAAGCATATTTAGTTTGACAACCTAGATCTGATTTCTCTTCTTTTCTTCTCTTCCTCCATAGAAAGGTGGGGGGGGGGGAATGACCCTCAGAGGAATAAAATTCTCTTTCAGTTTATGAAAGCAAATTGCAATTTAGAGAGCATTAGACAAAAGGACTCTGTTAAATATTGCTGCTAGTCGAACTTGTGTATAATGCCTTTGAAACTGGATGGTCTCTTTCATATAATAGGTTGTTTCATAAAGAAGATTCCATGTTCTACAGTATAAATAGCTATTATTTCAAGAAGGGTTCTTTTTTGTTGTTGTTGTTGCCAAAATGGATCTTTAACAATGAATGCTTCTTCTCTGTTTTAATTAATTAATTTTAAGGTTGTGTTGGCATTATAGCAGGAGAAAAGAATTAATTAATTTATTTTTTTTGTTAAAATGTCTACAGCACCAAGAATGACATATGCTGATATACCAATTTTACAAAATATATTTGGACTATATAAAATATATTCCAAAGCAAACCTGGCCTTTTGATTAACTGCCAGAAAGATAGATGCAGGTAAGAAAGACACAATCATAGATTCTTATTTCTTCTTAAGTAGGGCTTGATAATATGATAAATTTAGAATAGAGTCTCAATCCAGATGAAAAAGACTTAAATGAAAAGTCCATGTCTAGTTGTTACAAAGACTGTGAGATCTGACCTACAATAATCGAGATAACCACAGGCTGGAGGAAAGAGAGAGAGAGGGAGAGGGAGGAAGAGAGGGGGGGAGAGGGAGAGAGAGAAGAAATGCTACATCTATGCTACCATCTGATTATTATCCTGAGTTTTGCAGGCAAGATCCATTAGTCTTCATTGTTATTGTGCACAAAAGGTGGCTGATTTTTAAAGATAAATTATTTCAAATAATGGGAGCTATAGTCCAATGAATATAGACAACATCATTTTCCTGTTGAAATTAGACATAAAAGTAAGCCGGTCAAGGAAAACTAGTGTAGTATATAGCTCAGGGTTGTCCATGTTGAGGTGAGGGGTTGCCAATAACCTCAAAATGGCAGGCAGGGATGAGCAATCAAGGTTTTATCCTTTTTTAAGCGTGTCAGTTTTAATTACACATTTGTTATAAGGGGAAGGTTTCAAGTATCCTGGTTGTGTCCACCATTTTGTAACTAAATATATTAATTGCAATTTTTTTCCTTCCAGCCTTTTCTAGCCTTTCAATTCCTGCATATGCTTTCTCTACCTTTGGTCTATATTTTCATTCTCATGTAGATGAAGGATCCATGTTCTGCATGAACAGACATACCTTTCTGGAACCAGTACACAATAGTAGGCAGAGGTTCTATGGCAAGGCCTAGAAACTGATTATGCAATATGAGGTTTTTTTTTTTAACCTTTGGCCTTGACTATTAAGTGACTCTAATTAATTATGTTGCATGAATGCATACATTTTAATAAAAAATAGTTTCATGCAGAGGTGATATTCAACAGGTTCTGACTAGTTCTGGAGAACCTGTAGCAGAAATTTTGAGTCGTTCAGAAAATCAGCAAATGCCATCTCTTACTGGAGATTTTACAGTATCTCTCCCGTGCCACGCCCACCAAGCCATACCCACAGAACCGGTAGTAAAAATTTTTGAATTCCACCACTGGTTTCACGACTGTAAAACTCTTGCTATAAACATGAGCTTTATTACAACCCATGTGCTTACTGTTATATGTGAATCAGGTCCTCTGCTGAAAGCAACCCAAGAAATTATGACTAATGACAGTTAGGATGAAGAGAGCTGAACCAGTGAAAGGAAGCTCTCTAATTAGCAATTAATGTGAAATAACTTGGCCAAGGTTCTTCTATGACATCATATTTTCACTGCCTTTTGAGTGGTGATGTGAAATACTGCTTAATTGCACAGTATATTTTGGGACTTGAATCCAAAATCCTGGTATATTTTTTAGGATAGATTGATATTGGAGTAGCTTGAACATTTATACATGAGTGGCTGAGATTGATATGGCCATATATACTTGTAAACTCAGTGACTGTTTCATTTAAAAATTATAAAAAGTTAATAGAATTTCTTTAAACTTCTTCTAATTTGACCTTTATGTCACATAAGAACCAAAAATGGCAAAAGTAGGTTAAAAAAGTTCGTTCTTACGAATTTCTTTAAATTGCACTTAACGCATGTAAACCTTGATTGGTAAATTGAGAAGTATATAAATCCCTAGTGTTTCAATCCTTGAACAAATTTCTTGTTCAAGAAATCTATATTCCCTCCCCTTATAAACTGGGTTCACACTTTCCTCTTTTATTTACCCTATATATCAGGGCTCCCCAATCATTTTGGTTCCACAGACCAGTGGTTACAGCGACAATATGGAAAACGTTTTTGCACACATAACCCAAATTCCGATCATTTGCAAATGAAGCTTTGCATGCTTACCTACTGCTCCCTAATGACCTGCAGCCCGTCCATGGCCCAGGAAGTTGGGGATCCCTGCTCTACATAATTTGCTGACTAAATTATTATGACAATACATCATCCTAAAATCTAAAATAACTCCCATTCTGATTTAGGATAATATGTAAACTAGCTGTATTCTTAAGTGTTATATTTCATATGGATTTTCCCCTTCAAAACAGTGGAAAGTTAGCACTGGTTGTATTGAATATGAAAATGTTAGAAAAAAGATTTAGAAAAAAGACTTCAGTTTTCTGGATTTTCTCAGGTAGAATATATCTGCTTCAAATCTACATTAATCACCACCACAGAGTTTAGGTACATTTGTTTTTGCAGTGGTATATTAGCCCCATTTTAATGTGCTAAAGCATTTGATGAGTAGATCTCATACTGAGAAGCCTCAATAGAAAAAAGAAAGCTCTTTTGTTGAAAAAAAAATGCACCACTCCTTTTTCCACAAAATGCCACAGCTGGTGAAAACTGGTTGGCCCCTTTATCATTCAATTACAAGGTGTTCTAGAACTAGGTAATTTTCTGATTTGCTGTTTTAGACCCATAACATCCAAGCTAGAACAAGGTAGGGGAATGGAGGGAAGTATAGATGGAAAGAGGGCCTGTCTAAAAGAATCTAATCACCATCCTTGATTCAGTGATCTCTGAATATGTGATGAAATCCCAAAACTTATTTAAATAAGTAATTGGTCTTAATTAGGAGTTTGACTGTATTATTTCCTCCCAGGATAGGACCTTACCCTGACTCCCTACTGGGGCTAGAGCAAGTTGTTCCTCACTAGATAACTTCACTCCTGTCTGATATTGGTCACTACAGAATCCTAACTGAGGCCCTTTGGGAGTTTGCCTAATTATGCCCAGTTGTTTGTCTCATTTCCCTCAGAATGAGCAAAGGAAGAAGTCAGAGCTGGAACAAGAAAGCAGAGGTTCATTACTGCAAGGAGATTCCTCTGAAGTATAGCAGCTCCATTTCTTAATAGGGCTAGGCTAGCTACCCTAGTCTCTTGCCCTTCTTTCTTGGTTGCACCTTTCTAATGTATTGTTGCCTTTGGAAATTTCTGTCTTTTTTATGGCATACTTATTAATTTAGGCTCTGATGTTGCTCACCTACACTGTAATATCTGTCTACAATTTGGTCTTCCTTTATCTTTCTTCTAAACACTGACCTTAGTCTAGAACTTTCATCATGTATTGTTTTGGACATCTCTCATTTTCCCCATGTTTCTTCTAATTGATGAACTTTACATTAGCTTCCTCTTAGAGCCAGAACCTAATTTAAGCTCTCAGCCCTAAAATTTTAAGGGATTCTTATCAAGCACTCCCCACCACCTGCCTCATCTCCTATCTTGACTGCTCCTGTTTATACAACACGATACAGGAAAAGAGTTGAATACCAAAAGGGCTATTCTTTCTATAGCATTTTGCATGGTACTCCATTTGTCTGCATTTCAGGATCCCTCATGGTCATCATCATCATCATCATCATCATGATGTTGGGGCCAAGTCCAACACAACATAGTGACTTTCTATAATTAATGTTTTCTTGTGTATTATTTTAGTTTTATCTAAGAGCCTTAATCATGTATTCTCTCTATTGCCACACATTCAATTATTTGCTGGCCCTGTCCCATTTCACTTTTTTCCAGCCTTTCTTGCAAATTTCCATATGTTGAAGTTGAACACAGGAAGAGGAAGACTTTTCTGTTTGAGTTGCTTCCTACATGTTTTAGAATCCTGCCAGAAGCTAAATTAGGAAGGCTTCCATGATACAGGGTGCCTTCCTAAGCAGTGGTGGGCTTCAAATAGGTTAACAACTGGTTCTCTTCCTGGTTGCTGGGTGGGCATGGCCATGGTGGGCATGGCCTAGTTGGCCTCCTGCACCATCCTGCTGTGGAGAGCCCATTTTCAACCTCCCCAGGTTCTGAAGGCTCTCTGGAGCCTGGAAATAGGCCTGTTTTTGCCCTCCCCAGGCTCCTCACACCTCCTGCACTTACCTGGGATTCAAAATGGGCCATGTGGGGACTCCTAAGAGGGATGGGGCAGGGCCAGCTGGTCATGAGAACCACTCGTGCCACAAATGCAGTCCAATTCCCCCCCCCCAATACTGTTTACTTATATTTTTAAAACCCTCTAAGTCAATATTAACCAGGTGGATAAGATAACATTTTATTTGGCTCCAAGTCTTGTTTGTTATAAAAGAAATAAAAGTCCGGGAATATAGAATGCTGTAGTTTTTTCCTGCTATTTTATTGAAGAAACAATGCAGCCAGAAAATCTAAAGGCAAAAAACAATTAAGAAAAATTACAATGCAAAAAGAAAAAGAAAAAAGAAAGAGAAGAAAAAGACTAGAAAGCTGGGAGTGGAGCTTGTATGCATTTTTGTGTACACACACACATACATATTGATTTTCAATATTTCTCCTCAGAACACTTGTATTGATGGAAGTAATCTACATCAAAATCCATCCTTAATGTAGCTAATAAATAATGGCCAAATTTATTTATTTCAAGTTTTTCCCCAAAGCTCTTTGTCGATCCATTAATTTTTAGCCAAAGTGATTTCCTTCATTTTTAAATATCGCTGATATAATGAAAGATGTATTTTATTGTTCCAGTGTTTTGCAGTAACAGACCTAGCAGCTAACAAGAGAAATTAAATCGATTTCTTATGTTGCATCATTTTATGAGCCTTAGGAAACATTGGCAATAAACCAACAGCAGAATTCATAATTAAAAATTGTTGGGTGATTTTTTTTTTCAATCTCTTCTAAGATTATGACCAAAATGATTGATTAATTGGGTATTGCCATCAAAGATGACATGGAGCAATTAATCTGCAACTGTGTGTAATCTAGAAAGATTATAATTTAAACAGTAAATTGTAATTGTGTATAATATTCTTTAGAACTGACAATGAAGATATTGAAGTGGTGGATGGTTTCAGTTTTTTAGGACTATCAACAATGAAGGAATAGCAGCCAAGGTAAAATACATCAAGCCAGCACTTGGTAAGGTAGCAATGATAGCAAAACCAATAGCACTTAGATTTATATACTGCTTCCCAGTGCTTTATTTAATTAATTAATTTATTTATTTTATTTTGTCAAGCAATTATAAGATAGCAGGTATAATTTACAGCCCTCTTTAAGTGGTTGACAGAGTCAGCATATTGCCACCAAAAATCTGAGTCCTCATTTTACCGACCTTGGAATGATGAAAGCTGAGTCAACCCTGAGCCAGTATGACTCAAATTGCCAAACTGCTGGCAGCCAACAGTCAGCAGAAGTAGCCTGCAGTACTGCATTCTAACCACTGCATTACTATGGTTCTTAATGATGATATTAGGATGTCCTATTGTGTCAAAGGCCATTGGGTAGATAGTTGCTTGTGGTGGGAACCTGTGGTGTATATCCTACTACCTGGTTACTGGGATTTCAAAATGAGATGTGAAGGTGCCATACCAACTTGCAGCTTTTTCCTATTGTTTTCTAAGTACTCTGAATGCACGGTGACCAGGCATTTAGTTTGCTCTTTTTTTCATCATTGCTAAAAACAAATGCAGCATAGGAAGGAAAGGTCAGGAGGTGGTGTGCTAGCTAGCTGATGTCTTTAGTGGTTCCCATAGGCCATCTGGAGGAAATGCTGGGCAACTCAAGGGGTCAGGGAAGGTGGAACACAATTCAGCTGAACAAAAATAAGGCTAATGGTTTAGAGGACAAAGCTGGCAGCAGACTAGGAATGGTTTAATATCAGGAAAGGATAGGACTGCCCTGATAAGAAGTCAGATTAATGATCAAATTTCTAGGTTCTACTATATCACATGACATAAAATGGACACCTAACATCAAAAATATCATCAAAAAAGCACAACAAAGAATATTCTTTCTGTGCCAACTCAGAAAGCTAAAACTGCCCAAGGAGCTGCTGATACAGTTCTACAGAGGAATTATTGAGTCTATCATCTGCACCTCTATAACTGTCTGGTTTGGTTCTGCAACCCAACTGAACAGACAAGACTTCAGAGGATAATTAGGACTGCAGAAAAAACAATTACTGCCCACCTGCCTTCAATTGAGGACCTGTATAATGCATGAATCAAAAAGAGGGCTTGAAAATTTACAGACCCCTCACATCCCGGACATAAACTGGTTCAACTCCTTCCCTCAAAACGACGCTATAAACACTGCACACCAAAACAACTAGATACAAGGACAGTTTTTTTTCTGAAAGCCATCACTCTGCTAAACAAATAATTCCCTCAACACTGTTCAACTATTTACAAACTGTGAACTGCTGTTACTGTTAATCTTCTCATCACTCCTTACCACCCATCCCCTCCCACTTGTGAATGTAGGACTGTAACTTTGGCGCTTGTATCCTTACGATTTATATTGACTGTTTCCTAGTATGATTTCATTGTTGATTGTACCCCTATGATTATCATTAAGTGTTCTACGTTATGATTCTTGATTCTTAATGAATGTATCTTTTTCTTATGTATACTGAGAGTATTTACACCAAGACAAATTCCTTGTGCGTCCTATCATACCTTGGCCAATAAAAGTATTCTATTCTATTCTATTCTATTCTATTCTATTCTATTCCATTCCATTCCATTCCATTCCATTCCATTCTATCAGAATATGTAGGTAGGGAATGACTGAAAGTACCAGTTGCCAGGGAAAAACCATTTTCTTTGTTTGAAATGATTTCAGAAAGAAAATTAAGATAGCAGTGGGAAAAAAAAGGACAGGAACTAACTACTACTAATCAAGAAGGTTAGGTGCACACATGCTTAAATATCTAGCCTTTTGTGTACGCAGTTGGTCTATTTAATAATTACCTTTATGTAGGATTATAAATCTGTCAAATTCCAGAATATTGAGTAGAATATTTGGACTGCAGTTTCAAATGATGGAGTCACAGTTCAACCAAGAAGTCTTTTCTTTTAAAAAAAATATTCATGTGTGAGTTTTATTTAGGTCTGTGACATAGAGGGATTGCACTGTGTGATGCTTCAGCTATTTATCTTGTTATTTTTCATTTTGTGACTCGCAGAGGAAGCACTGAACTTAAGTAGAAAATATATCCTTGTTATGCCTGCACAAATCAGTCCTGATCTGCTTCAAATTACAGATTCAAAGAGGGCATGATTTGATCCGAGTTTGTGGTTCAAGGGCAAACAGATTCAATTCAAGCAATTTCAGGATTTGATTTGAAGAAAGATTTGTCCCGAGGCTTTCATGGCAATGCATTAAAATGGCTGCAGCTGCTTCATTTTTTGGTAGAATGGGATGTGGATAGCGGGGATGTTAGACCTTTTAGAAGACAATTTCAGCTGTATACTTTAAAGGAGCCCACCACATCAAATCATTCAAATAGTTCCCCTGTAGCACTTTTAGAGATGATATCAGAGATGAGAAAATGACAGTAAAGACACCCTCCAAGCTGTCCAGTAAAGTGACTAATCTGTGTGGAAAGTTAATTAAAAGAAAAATAACAGAATGTTGCAAAATATTTTTAAACTCATGCTTTTCTAGGTGGATTTCTGGAGTGCCAGACCTGGCATGACATTAAAGAATAATCTTTCCCTTATCATTGTGAGGTGTGGAAAATTTTGCGCCTCTGAAAACTGAGTTTTTGTGGACTTAGGGGAGCTTTGCCATTCCAGGACCTTTGACCTCTGCACAGAAGTGAATAAGATGGCAAAACTCCCTGGCCATTCATTCATCTGTTTTTTGCAGCATTTGCAAGGGACTAAGCTGAAGTCTTCACTCCGGTCCGTGTTTCCAGTGGGCATCAGCTGTTGTCCACCAGCTGGCTGCCTTGTTAGTGCGGCAGCCGCAGAAACCCTTTATTGCTTCAGTAAAGTAAAAAAGCTAAAGTTTCGCTCCGTGTTTGCCTCAGGTTATTCCGCCGCTCCACAACACTGGTGATGAGGGCAGGATACATATAAGAGGCAACCGGGCAAAGAATCGCTGAGTGAAGTCACTACAAAAAGAGCCGGAGTAACTACCGAGCTGAATGTCACTTTAAGAGCTACCGTCACTATTCACGAGCAGGAATTTCAACTTTCTTCGACAGATCCGGCACCGCTGAGTCAAGATGACTTTGAACCCTGCATTCCCACCTTTCAGACCAACAGTGGAAACAGGGGAGTCCTACAGAAACTGGTTTGACTGTTTCCTAGACACCATAGATCTTGCTGACATTTCTGACCATAGAAAAAAGTCCTACTTTTAAGTTTTTGTGGAGCCACAGTATTTGACACTTCCATGGCATTACTGGCCCCACGTTCAATTAAGACTATTCCATGGGAAGAATTACAGGAAATTCTTTCCAATCATTATTCCCCGAAGCCATCCTGAATTGCCAGGCGTCATGCATTTAGAAGGCAAATTCAGGCTGAGGGAGAGACTATTAGTGGGTACATGG